>CAWUDS030003984.1:0-14610 GCA_963859935.3 Lathyrus sativus
GGACCCACGAAGCTTCGCACCATCGTGGACTATCTTTCTCATCCGCCCGCGGTAATCCATCTGGTCACGTTAAATCTATTGAATATTTGATGTTTGTTTTTGTATTTTTCAGGAAATGACGAAAGGAGGAAGACAAGATGAACGGGAGCAGATCGAGGGAGAGAAAATGACATCCGATCGAGGGTTTTGGGGGGGGGTCGATTTGGGGGAAGAAGGGTTTTTTATTATTGATTTTTTTAATTTTTATGTAATAACCGTACACACACACCACTACTGCCACACACCCACTAATTCCATCCTTAATAATCCTTTAACTAAACCAGTAACTCCCATAGTCAAGTTTTAATCTAATTAACCTTAAATCAACCTTTAAAAAAATAAATCACCCTTTTTTATATAAATTTGAATGAATGTTTTATTAATCAATTAATCCACTAATCATCCTTTTAATTTAAATAAACTAATAAACTCCTTTTTCTAAATAATTAATAATACTTCCTCTTGCTTTGAAAAAAACTAGTTCGTACTTAAAAATAATTTTGTAGGATAATTATAATAATTAATAATATAATCTAAATTAATTTCTATTTTTTATGATAATACCCGAAAAAACATTTTTATTTAATAAATCCAATTTATTTAAAGTTAATTCACCACGTCCAAAATTACTCTTGCTAATAAAGTTAAATTAATATTTTTCTAAAAAAAACAACTTCACCAATTAATCTAAGCTTCTTATTAAACTATTAACTCCAACACTTTAAAATTCAACTTCCGCCTAAACTCAAATCAAACGATTAAAATCAATCAACAACGTAAAAATCATGCACTTCACGACACGTGCACTTACACTTAGCGCTTTCATGCGTATTTTCTATTTATCTTTATCTGCTTTATCTTATTCACGATGCACACACTCACCCAGCGCTTTCATGCGTGTGTATGGTTTATATTTCTGCAATTTACATTATCGCAATTCACTTACATATTTATATTCATCGCATTGCATCCGTCCAAAGGAAAAACCTACACATAATTCAACGTTGTGTGTAGTTGCACGTCATTTGCATCATTTCCCCATGATCCTTGACCCCGTTCAAGTCGATCTTTAGGATAGATCCTACCCCATAGGAAGGACCTTAATCTTCACAACATAGAAACAAACAATCAACACAATACAATTCTACAAACACATTAGAGAATAGATGTTAATCATCTTAAGTGAGACATAATCTCCACCCCCACAACAATACAATCAAACATGTAGAGACTTTGCCTTAAGAGCGATAAAGGCATACTTGGCGACCATCCGAGTATGTAAGACCTTTCCTTAAGACGATGCAAAGACCATTTCCTACGACCCCCTTTACACTTGTGGCGGTTATATCTCCCTTAACATGAAGACTCGTCTCTTCTCCTAAACCCAATCAAAACAACTACCCTAAACCCGTAGGAACTTTGACCACAGTCAAAGAGCTCCTCTAACCCTTTAGGGTGAACTACAACATACTCTGATTCCACTCCCGTAAGGATATGTAGGCATAAGATGCGACATCTTATCGAGTATACTTAGAAATAAACCCCTAGGGTCTTTCAACCATTAAGCAGATAACACTTAGCAGTAAACAAACATAAAACAAGAGGTTCCTGTAGAGTACTACAGAAACTTAGGATGCTAGTACCTTCCCTAAGTTTAACCAACCCCCGAACCTAAACAATCTAGCTTGCATTTGCATTGCATTGTGGGAATTTCGATCTTTATCCCTTCCTTTGGACAAATCAAGGTTCGGTTGCAAAATGAATTAATGATTCAAACTAATCAATAGTTTGGTATCCAAATTTCACCGCGACAATTCCTTCCAGTTGCCAACGAACTCATTTCAACTATTTCTTGTCTAGTTATCTGTTCACCATCAAGTTGTTTCCTCAATACAACTACAAAATTAGAGCTGCTGTCAGATTGAGAATGGAAAATCAAGAACAACACAATGCCGAAGTTAGAATGGAAATTGATGAGTTGAAGGCCAGCATGACCAAGCTCACATAAATGATGCAAGTTCTAATTGCTAGAGGAGAATCACCTCAGAGGGTTGTGACTTCTGAAATTCCAACTACTGTTGTTAACCCTCCACTGATCCAACAACTAACTTCTACTTGGTCTGAATTTGGGTTACCTCTGAATTACTCGCCACCCTTTACAACTACTCTAATGGTTGACCCATCCGTGCTGCCGTTATCCTCAGCTCCTTTATTCACTGAATCTTAACTTGTTGTGTATACTATTGCTCAAGCTACTCCTGAGAATCCTCCTACCGTGTACCATGCCGCTGGTCAGCAATCTGAAAGTCAGGGAGAACCTGGATACATTAAAGAAGTTAGAGAGCAATAGCAAACTCTGGATAAAAGGATAAGAGTCGTAGAAGGAAGTGATGTCTTTGGTGCTGCCATAATGGACATGTGCTTAGTTTCAGATTTGGTTATGCCTGCCAAACTCAAAACTCCTGAATTTGAGAAATATAAGGGGCACACCTGTCCTAGAAGTCACTTGGTGATGTACAATTGCAACATGGCAGCCTATACCAACAACGACAAATTTCTCATTCATTGTTCCCAAGACAGCTTAAGTGGAGCTTCACTAAATTGGTATATGGGACTTGAAAAGAACCGTATCCAAAGTTGGAAAGACTTGGTTGATGCTTTCTTGAAGCAATATAAGTACAACCTGGACATGGCACCTGACCGCCGTCAACTACAAAATATGTCACAAAAAGAAAAAGAATCCTTTAAGGAATACGCTCAACGTTGGAGAGAGCTAGCAGCTCAGGTGGAGCCACCCTTGGCAGAAAAGGAATTGTCTGGATTATTCATGGACACTCTTCAGACACTCTTTTGGGAAAAGATGATAGGAAGTGTATCATTTGGATTTGCTGACCTAGTCACTATTGGAGAAAGACTAGAAGAAGGTATCAAGAAAGGAAAAATTGCTAATGCTGAATCCTTTAATGGTGCTAGAAAGTCCGCTGGGAACTTTCAAAAGAAGAAGGATGGAGATACCCATGCTATTTCAGTTGAAAGGAAACCTCATCATAAGCAACAACAATATATAATTATAGTTGCTCCTGTTGTCAATGCTCAACTAGTTCATGCTCCTTATCAGGCTGTTAGACAAAGTCAGAACAGCAATAGGGATAACTTTGATCCTATCCCGATGTCCTACACTGAGTTGTATCCATTTCTTGTTCATAAAGATTTGATTACAACCACGGCTCTACCTCCTCCTCCAAATCCTCTCCCAACTGGCTATAAGGATGATCTTCATTGTGAGTTCCATCAAGGTGGGGTAGGTCATAACTTGGAAGGTTGCTATGCATTGAAGGCTAGAGTACAAGAACTGATCAAAGACAAGATCCTCACCTTTGAATATACCAATCCTAATGTTGTCAACAATCCTTTGCCAGAGCATGCCAAGTGAAGTTTGAGTCAGTTCAGACAGATCATTTCCCAAAGCCAGTGTTTCAGACAGGACATCTCATCCTTGTTGCTGATTAGTCACTAGGCATTGTTTCTTTCTGTTTGCATTTTTCTCTGATTGTATTGTCTGCTTTCTTTACTTTCATGGTTAATTTTAATGAAATGAGCATTGCAATGTTTTGATTCAATTCATTTATGTCCACTGTGTACATCATTATGCTTTCTTTTTCACAAAACAAAAATATATCTCCTATACACTTTCTCTATTAAGCTTTTGTTTATGTAAATATTGGAGGGAGGATGATGAAAACAAAATACCCAAAATTGTTGAATTGTATGATTTCAATTAAAACTTGATTGATGATGTACAGGCATTGTTTCAACTCCCAAACACTAGAGAAATAAGGAAGTTAATCCCTTGTCAAACACTTTGAGCCTATAAAATGGAGTTTCTTCCTGTATGAAAAAACCACAAGTTTAACCTGGGGATGGGTAATTCTCAGTTAATTTTACTATGCATTCAAGACACCTTCCAATAAAGGTTGCAATCACAAGATTTCCTTCGTACACATCAAAGAAGTGTCGAAGATGTCTTTTAAATCAAAAACCAATGATGGTTCACTGTAATTATTAAGCCAGGAAGTCACTATCTTTCAACACAAAAAAAAAAGAGGAGAATAAAAAAAATCAAATGAAAAGCCCGCTGTCAAAACCTATGAAGGAGACTTAGGCGAAAATTGGGGCATCCCGCTAACTATAAATTCAAATGACAACAGTCCAGGCAAAAGTTAGGGATACCAAAAGGAAAAAATCAATCAAGAGGTTACCTAAATCCTCAAAGACAAAACAAGTTGACCAAGGTCCTCGTCAAAGACAACAAAATGTTGTAAGAAAAAGTGACTGTCATCTCAAAAATCTCTTGGATCTTGAGTCATCATCATAACTGAGTTGCAATTCTAAAATCGCTTGGAACCTAAATGCATAAGTTTGAATTAACTGACCATAGGACTGAAGATCATCACGAAGAATGGGTTGGGTACAAATAAACTTTGAGCCTATATCCGTTGTTTCGAAAACCGTGAACCAGACCACGTTACAACCCTCAAAAGACCTAACTGAAGTCAGACTTATTTTGAAAGCATACTATAACAAGGTTGCATAAATTGACTCCTAAGTTTGTTGCCAATCATTTGTTTCATATTATACCTTTGTTTTCTCATTTCATTTAAAAAAAACATCGTGTTTTGACAAGTGATTAATTTTCTATATATCAATAATATCATTCCAAAAATGATTTTTGATTTTAAAACTGTATGAACTTTACATTAAAATTACCATGTTTGAATATTTTTATTTACAGACAAAATTTCCTAATCAGGGAATTTCAAACAGTTAAGAAACTTGGTCAGTGATTCTATCAGGGGCATGTTACTTCCAGATCCTGTTGTGAATTAGTTTAAGATTGGTTTCTCAGGGCAAGTTATTCTCAGAATCTGTTGGGCAGAAGATCTCTTTCAAGAATCGTACTGAGTTTAGTCTTCTCAACAGTTATTTCAAGAACTGAAGCCATGATCAGTTTATTCTCAACAATTATTTCAAGAACTGAAGCCATGATCAGTTTATTCTCAACAGTTATTTCAAGAACTGAAGCCATGATCAGTTTATTCTCAACAGTTAATTCAAGAACTGAAGCCATGATCAGTTTATCCTCAGCAGTTATCTCAAGAACTGAAGCCATGATCAGTTTAACCTCGTCAAAAAATCAATAAGGGTCAATCTTCTTTAAGAATCCCTAAGTAGCTTTTCATGTCTTTCCTCAAAGGACTATCATCCTGATACAATTCGTAAGTGTGACAAAGATATGTTCAACATAATTTCTCCAAGGAGAGTGGGCACAAATCATTGTGTTGAGGAATCAAAGTTCCATTCTTCCCTCACAAAAGAGTCTATCTTGGTTATCCCAATCATTTGCATTAAATTTGCATAAGTCATACCTATATCATATTTGGTTTTTGCATAGCTCGAAGTGTGTTTTGCCTCATATGCATTTCCCAAGGTCCTGTTACTATCAACATCTTACCTTGTGATCAAAGTCCAACCTACTTGGCGCTTACCAAAATTTTACCTGTCTTTCATTCCAGTGCGATTCCTGGATTTTTTTCTTCTTTCATTCAAGTGCTACTCCTGGATCTTTGTATTCTTTCACTCCAGTGCCATTCCTAGACGTCTATCCCTTCTGATCTCCAGTGCAATTCCTGGATATCTTGTCCCCCTTGTTTCTCCCAGTGCTATTCCTGGAAGTCCTTTCCCTCTTTTATAATCCCCAACAGATCTTCTTAGATATCTTTCATAGCCATTCCTGAAAGTTTTATCTGTTCATTCCGTGTCATTCCTGGATGTCTTACTCACTATCATTCGGTGCCATTCCTGAATATAGTGATTTACCTTTACTTTCAGTGCCATTCCTGAAAGTTCTTTCTCAATTTGTCCAATGTCATTCTTGGATGCTTATAATGTACTTTCTAGGACTCTTGCTCACTATCATTCAGTGCCATTCCTGAATGTAGTGATTTACCTTTACTTTCAGTGCCATTATTGGATGTCTCTGATGTCTGTAGTTACTCCATTCAATGCCATTCTTGGATTTTGCAGTTCCTTTCATCCAATTCCATTCTTGGATGTCACTACTCGTCTTCCTAGGGCCTCGTCCCTCTCTTTTTAACTATTGTTGGATATTTCTTGTCACCTTGACAGATCTCCAGAAATAGCTTTTTTCTCCAGTGTGCCTTTTCACGTCTTTTCGCTCAATTTACCGTAAACCCTTTGTTTTGAGCTTTCCCGCAGAGTGTTTCATCCTTTGCATTTATATCATCTTGTGGCATCTTAGGGCTAAAAATATGGTTTTCTGTATTTAAGTATCTTTGTATCTCCTGATAGAAGAAACTTAAATAGGGGCAGCTGTAATACCCTAATTTTTACCCCTAAGATTTCCCGCATCTCATTTTTTTTGCATCTCGCATTTTCATACCACAAACAAGGTCATGCTTTGGTTCCTCTATCCTTTCCTTCTTTGGGTTTATGCCTTGTAGAGATCACCAAGCATCTGTGTTTTTCTTATTTGCCTTTATGCCTATGTTTACTAACCATTGATTAAAATCCAAAAATATGTTTGTTTTCCTTTTAATAACTTTTTTAGGAAGAATTTTGGATCAAGAACACCAATCAACAGTCCCTCAGCTAGAATGAAATTCATCTGAAAAAAGTCAAAGTTAATCTGCAAACAAATTAAATTCATTTGATCAAGAGTTCTCAAGTACTGATTGATTATTTTCAAGAAAACTCCAAGGTTCATGTGTTTATTTCCATGCCTTCTTTGACAAGCAAAAGTATCGAGACAAAGCCTACACAATCCTGCCAACGTGGCATTTTTCAAGTTTTTCAATTGTGCAATCGATTGCACTATTGGTCCAATCGATTGCACCCTGCATTTTTTTGCCTAGATTTTGAAGTTTTCAGCAGTGCAATCTATTCGCACTACAGTGCAATCGATTGCACAAGGACAAAATTGATCAAAATCAGCATTTTTCAAATTTTGAAGCATTTGGCACCAATTTCATCATTAGAGAATATTCTAGATCACCCAAAAATAATTCCACTACCTCATCACAATTAATTTCCACCATACACCTTCACTAATCACCACTTGATCTTGAATTTCCCTCCAAATTCAAATTTCCAAGCCTAAATCCTATAAATAGAGGCCTCATGTCTCCCATTTCTCAAGCTTTTGATAGCCAAATTCACCTTGTCAAATTTCTTCTTGACTCTTTTTTTCCTCCAATTACCAAATTCACCAAAGCTCTTTCTCCCTTTGAAAGATTAGTAAGTTCATCACTAGAATTTACTAATCTTTGAGCTAAGCCTTCATCCATTCACTTTTTCATCCTCAGTTCTTGTAGATCAAAGCTTTGAAGTGGTGTTTGTGGAGTTTGATTTGAAGAATTTTCAGATTTTAAGTGGTAAAACCTTATTCCACCATTGTTATGCTTTATCCATCTTCCACAATGTGATTTATTGTTGATTATTGTTGCTTGATCTTTGAATCTTGCAAATTGTATTCCATTGATGCTATTTGCTGTTATTTTACTTGAATTTTCGTGCTCAATTGCATCCTTGATCAAGAGATGTTTGAAGAAATGATTGATCATGGTTTTTCCTTGTAAATGTTGATTTCATTGTTGTTTGTCAGTGTGCAATCGATTGCATTATTTGTGCAATCGATTGCACAATGTTTTTTAGCCCAGAATTGCTGATTTTCTGTTGTGCCATCGATTTGCACACTGGTGCAATCGATTTGCATAGTGCAGAATGTGTTTTTTGGCTTTGTTTTGGGACTATTTTGGTTCTCACCTCTTCCTCTTTCATTTCCTTTTGATTTTGGCCTTTAAAAACAGTTTTAAAGTTCATTTTCCTCTTTAATTTCATTAGACTTAGGGTGTAGATGAAGTTGAATAAACATTCATCAATTCAAATCTATCTTTAAAGTGAATTGTTCAATTCATTTTAGGTGCTTGAATTAATAATATGTTTAGTGCTTTAATCCACCAAGATGAGTGGATGAACTTAAAGATGGAATGATCTTGAACTTGTAATTCAATTTTGCATTCCCTCTCGTCTTCTCTTTTTCTTTTGATCGGTGAAAATCTTCGATATCGTTGGAACTTATTTCAAGTTCTTGATGAAGATGAGATCATTACCCATTTTCTTTTCGTGCGGTATTTCTTTCGGAGAGTGATCTACATATCACTTCTCTAGCATGCATTAGCACTAACATTGTATTGATCGGCCTCAGATAGTCGTGGTTTCTACATAAACTCGATTACGACTGCTTAACATAGCGCTACATTGTCCCGTAATCAGAAAGTGATCATTCATGACTGAAACCTATGTTTGAAAGTCCAAGCATGATTGACTACTTGTCTTAAGTCCATCACCTATGAAGTTTTTGTTAGGAGGCTTTTATTTTTTCAACCCTCTAATGAGCCTTCATTAAACTTGGTCTAAGTGCAAGAGTTAATTATCGTTGATCATTTTCTCTAACGACTAATCATTGTACTAACTTTGTTTATGTTTCCTTCTTGCTCCCTATCTCTCTTTTATCTTTATGCTTATCATCTCATATCATATTTTCATTTATGCTTCCGTTATTTTTTCTTTGTCCGTTAGACACATGTTTATGCTACTGCCTCTTTTCTTTTGTCCACTTGGACTATATCTTGTTCAAAGAATTAATAAAGGACTAAAGCTCTAAAAGACTTGGTGCTCTTAACTCTGTGGCTATACTCTTGGACTATTCTTGGACCTTTGGACTTAGAATTAGGTTTCTTTCCCTTTGCTTGGAGTATTATGGGTCTTTGCCTTTATTTGGCTTGTTCATTTGCTTATGCTCAAGATGGATGGAATTCTCTTTGCTTGCTATGGAGTGTGCTACAAGTTGGTTAGATCCTTCTTATCTCTAGCTTTTATTTTTCTCTCTAGGGTAGTCACTTCATCTCCTTCCCTTTTCAATTTTCAAAACCTTCTCCCTTTTTCAAAACCTTATTGCTTTCAAACCTCAAACCGCTTTCACAACATAAAACCTAAAAAAGATTCAAACTCATCCAAGACTTTTGTGCCTTATGCACTTTCTTTCAAAAACTTTTCCATAAGTCTAGACATGAGTCATCTCTTTAAGCGAAATTATTCGCTTGGAAATGACGACTCGTCTTTTCACTTAAAATCAACCATAACAAACCTATTTTGTTATTTGTACCATGAACTACGGGGTTTTGATCCTATATTGCACTTTGTGGGTACGTAGGCATGAGGCGACAAATCTCTCCAAAGACAAAAATCTAAAAAAAAATTTCTCATCTCATCTCCCCAATCTCTTTTCAAACAAACCATTTTCAAACCAAAAAGCGTAAATATTTCAAAGGGCTCCTATAGAGTACTATAGATGTTTTGGGTGCTAACACCTTTCCATTGCGTATCCAACCCCCTTACTCCGATCTCTGTTTCTTTTATTCTTGTTTTAGAACTCTTTGGTTTTGTTCGCTCTTTTTCCTTTCCTTTTTGGATAAAATAAAAGTGCAGTGGCGACTCTTGCATTTTTGGAGTTAAGTTAATTAATAGCTTATACTCACAAACTTCCCCGCTACAGCGTTAGTAAAAAAAAGTTACCGGGGAAGTGTCGAGGATGATGAGGTGAATGATTTTTGTGAAGGGAGTATGGGGTTTTGGTGCGTAAAAATTTAAAAGGTTGAAGCTTTTTGAAGTTTGGTAATGGAGATTATGGGTCTAACGGGAGAAGATGAAGCTGAAATGAGAGAGAAAGTGAAAAATATGAAGAGATAAGTGGAATAAAGTGGGTTTTATCGCGTGGGTCCCACCAAGAGGGAGAGGAAGAGTCAAAAATTTTCACACTCAGCAGGGCTGACACGGGCGGCTGTGTCAACATGCTGTTTTTCAGCTTCTAAACGTGTTGCTCCCAGTGGGGCTAACACGGGCGGTCGTGTCAGCCCACTGTTTTACCTCCAAAACCAATTATTAGATGCCTTCCTGATGTTGCACCCTAAAATTTGCCCAACCTTATTCCTTGGTTTATGTTTCATCATCATTAGCATTTGCATGTAGAGTCATGTACATAGACTAACCATCTGCATAGCATAAGCATAGCAAGTCATTCAACAGGGGACCAATCATTATTTTCATCTCTAGAGGCCTATCAAGAGGTTATTATCCCAATTCAGTCATATTCAAGTCATCAGGAAAGAATTTGAAAGCAAAGAGTTCAGCAGATCAAGCCTTGAGTCCATCTCCTAGCTGAGGGTATCTGAGGATCAACAAGAGGGTTGTGAGCTGTGGAGTGAAGGTAGGGAGAGCATCTAGACATCTTGAGAGACTTATAAAGTCATTTGGAGAAGAAAACAAGTCATTGATGAAAGCACAAGAGCTATAGAGGAAGACAGTCAACTAGGGTTTCATCTGGGTCAACCCTAGGTCAACCCTAGGTCAGTTGACTGACTTAAGAGGGCATTCAAGTCTATTGGAGAGATGTGGGGATCAACATTTGACATATGAAGAAGGATATGGAGATATGACAAGGAGAATTCAAGAGAAATCAAGGAGAAGAGGAGTTACTAAATTAGGGTTTCTCTGTAAAAATCCCCTAGTTTAGGTCAAATTTCCAAGCAAGATAAGTCAAAATGCTAGCTTCAAATGGCTTCTTGGCCAACATGAAAATTGTAGAGGATCTCAAGACCTTTAATTTGAGTGGTGGAAGACCTCAAGGAGATTTATGGAACTCAAGTTATGGTCCTTACAAGTTACAGGTCATCTGAGGTGTCTGAATTTTTGTCTGTGAAAGTGACTTGACTTCCAAGCTAGTTTTACCCCTCAAGGAGATTTCAAATGAATTCTTGGTCAACATAAGAGTTGTTCCTCATTGTCTTAGCTTTCTAGAATGGTATGGTATGCCTTCATATGATGTGGAGAACTCAACTTATGGTCTTGACAAGCAAAGGGTATTTTGGGCATTTGTGAATTACAGGTCATTTTAACCTATACCCAAAACTCATACAAGGAGGCCTCAAATGGAAAAACTTACAACATCAAACTTGCTCCAAATGAGATTTTAAGTCTAGAAAGAAGGTCACAAGTTATTGGAGAAGCTCATAGCATGATGTTACATAATTGGTCAAAATATGAACTAAAAAGGCTTATAAAGTGAATAATTTCAAATTGAAAAATGGTTTGGGAGATTTACAAGTCCAAATGGAGACTTCCAATATATGATTTTGAATGGAAAAACAATTCTAAGAACAATGGTTCACACACTTTTTTGAGTTTAGAAGGAAAAAATGAAGTTATCCATGGTTGCTTACCTTTTAAGAAACATAATCCAAAATGAGCCAAAGTTTGAAAACAAGGGAATGTGCAAGATGGATCTAGAATGTACCATTGGGGTCTATATATTCATGAAAGATGAATTTGGCAAGGGTTGGCCTCATTTGCACCAAGAGTTTCACAAATTCCCTCATTCTTTTCATTGAAGTTTCATTGTAATTCTCTCAAAATCTTCACAAAATCATCATCCACATTGATTCAATTGTGCTCCATTATCATCATAGATCAGAATTGAGGCAAGGCTTTGGTGATTATCATCCATTTTCGAGTGCCTTTTGCAAGAACATCAAAATCACAATCTCAAGTGGATAGCATAATTCTGGCCAAGTCTCATCCAAAACTTGCATACAGAATCAAGTTCATCAAGGAGTGATCAGGATTCAACACTCAAAAGCCTCAGATCTTCCATCTCCATAGCTGTTCTCAAGGTTTTACACCAGGTAAGTTTTCCTTCGATTTGCTTAATTCAGTTAGTTTCACATGATTTTGTTAGTGTAGACTTGATCTAGGTGGTTAGGAGATTAAGTTAGATGAATTTGGAACGATTTGGTGATGGTTAGTGATAGGTGTAACAAACTGTTAGTGCTAGTATCTCTTGAATTAACGCATCATAATTGTAGCTTGATAGCATATGTTAATCTCCATTAGGTGTAGTTTAGTTTAGGGTAAGTTTGAGGAAGAATGGTGAAGGTTCGTATCAGTGCATCTCAATGGTGGCCAGATGTTGCTTCGATCGAATTTGTTGTTATGGTGAGTTTCAATTTAATCTAATGCCCTAGGCTTGTAGAGGAAAGAATTTGGAGTGGTTTTCATGTTCACATCGTGTGGATTGGCTGCGTGTAGAAGGAGAACAGAAGGGTGTAAACCTTGCTCGTGCATGGCTGCCATGGTGTTTGAAACCCTAACTTGCAGAACCAAGGAGGAAGAGATAATCTGGACCCTTCGTTTGGAGTTAGACTTTTGACTGTAAGAGCGATCCAATGGCCAGCATTCAATCTGAGCGTTTGGAGGGAATTGGAGTTTTGGCCAAAACGCACCGTTTCATTAATTGAAACGGGCGGGCCTGAGTTGGATTTTGTTATCCCCACCCCCGTGTTAGGCCCAAAACCAAGTTTCAACATGATTTCGTTACTATTCTTCACCCCCCAGCGCTCTTTGGTTATTTCTTTAATTCTGATTGTTGTTGGGCCCAGTGTGAAAGCGTTATCTGCACCCCCTGTTTGCTGGCCCAATGTATTTGAACTGGAGCGAGTTTCTAAATGCACCCCTCTCCCTCATTTAATTCATTTTATTTTTCTTAATTCCATTTTATTTTACCAATTTTCATAAAATCATAACTAATTCATAAAAAATGCTTTTTAATCCATTCTTTTTACCATATCTTCATTAAAATGTCTAGAATATTATAGGAAAAGAAAATTTCATTTTTAGTTTTATTTCATATTTTTTTCATATTTTCTAAATAAATGTCACATTAAATAATTCATTTCATGCATCATTTTTATGATTTTTGTTCTCTCACATGCTTTGATATTTTTTGGTCATTCTTTTCATATTGTTTAGATGAGATATTAGGCTTATAGAAATATTTTAGTTCCCATTTTTAGGAGTTAATTTTAGGTGATTAATAAATGCTTGAATATCATGAACAAAACTAGGGTTTTTTTAGGTGACAACTTAGGAGTTTGATTTCATTCCCCTTAGGACTTAGGATTTAAATAGATTAGTTATGGGACTATATGGGCTATGGATAGCTATTAGATCCCTCAGAAAAAGTTAGGACTCCCCTACTGCTATTATTACTGTCTGTATATCTGTTGTCTGGTGTGGTGTGCCCTCTGGGGTTTATTGATTGTTTGTATGGGTATTGGGTTTGTCTGGGGCCCTGGGGAAGCTGAAGATTTGTGAAGATGAAGCCATTGGAGATTCAAAGATTGAAGATCAACTGTCAGAGTTGAGGAGGTGTTTCTTGCCAGCAGCTGCTGAGGAGATTAGGGTTTAGGAGCTAGGCAGAGCTCTAGATTAGAAAGGTTGTTTCTCAAACATGGATTGCCTTGTCTGCATCCATTCTTCTCTGTGATTCAGAGTCTCTCTAAGATACTCACCCCCTTCCTTTGGAAGGCTTGGTGACAGTGTCTATGAGATAGAACTCTTGAGAGAAAATGTCTCTTTGTGTTAGAAGCAGTCTGTTCACCACCTTTGGTAGTCAGCTGATTGCTTAACACCCAATTCACTCTTGTGACTAATCCCTCATCCTGGAGGTTTGAGCTTGAAGAAAAGCCATTGCAGATAGAAGACTGATGATCAAAGCCCTTTGCCTGAAGGCCAGGAAGATGGAGATTGATGCTTGTTGAAGCCTGTAACTGATTGGAGATTACTTGAAGCCAGATGTTGATTCAGAGCTGCTGATGCTGTTTCTTTTGGCTGTATTTCATTTGTTGATGTATTGATTGGTTTTCTGAACTGTATTGTTTGCTGTTTACCCTGTTGGGTTGAAAGTGAAGCCTGTTCACTTTTGCCTATTGTTTTCTAGGTTCGAGGTCGAGTGGGACTCCCTTGCCTCGCTTGTATTGTTGCATCCATGCATTTTACTGTTTTACTGTATATATCTGATATTGTTTCTGTTTCTGCCTATCCCGTAGGATCTCTGTTTCTCTCTGTGCAAGAGAGGAGCATGATAGACTCTAGGTCTTAACCCATGCCTGATAACATTAGGTTAGTTTGTTTCCCTTCGCAACCGTAGGTTAGAGTTCTGTCTCTTTCTTTCTCAAAACAAACAGAAAAACACATAAAGATTTCAAACACAATGAAAGACACTTCTTCCGTAAAAGAATGTGAACTCATCAAAACGTCATTTTTGTCCTCTTGGACTGTTAATCAGAAAAACCTTTTTCAGAAGGAATAAAATCAACCAAGACAAGCTTGTGTCGTACGTGGCCCGAACTACGTTTGCTCTGATCTTCCATGCTGTGTGGAAGTACGTAGGCATAGGATGCGATATCCTAGCGAGCAACCTTCCCCTCCTTTCCCGTAGGTAGGCGAACTACGTTGACTCTGATTTCTCGTTCCAGACGGGAATACGTAGGCATAAAGTGCGATACTTTGCCGAGTCATTTTTATTTTCATTTTATTTTCTTTTTCACCCTTGACCTATAGTTTAGATAGAATAACAATCCATACCCGAAAACAAGC
>CAWUDS030003985.1:0-12500 GCA_963859935.3 Lathyrus sativus
AGTGAAGCAAAATAGCTATTAAACGATTTTTTTAGTTTACTAGAAACATCAATATATTTTTTTAGCTCGACGGAAATTTTATTCTTTTCCTAAAGATTCTATCAAATAGAAATAGAGAACGAAGTAACTAGAAAAAAAAGAGATTGTTCAAATACTCCTTTTCTTTCTATAGGGATCATCTAAAAAGCAACGTGAATTCTATTCATACCGAAAGGCTGACATAGATGTTATGGGTCATTTTTTTTTCATGTATTCCATCTATCTCTAAAATTATTCTGTAAAGGAGCTGAATGAAACAAAAGTTTCACGTTCGGTTTTGAATTAGAGACGTTCATTCATAAACGTCGACTATAACCCTTAGCCTTCCAAGCTAATGATGCGGGTTCGATTCCCGCTACCCGCTTATATTCTATTTCTCTATATATTCTATTCTATTTTTTATTTAGTAAATTTCTTTAGTTAGTTTTAGTTATGAATATTCAATTGGAATGATTTCATTTCGTCTTATTCTATTTAGAATTTAGAATAATTATTATTTCGATATTCAGATAGATGGAGGAGTATTTTATAGAATTCTTTTTTTTTCTTTCCCTTTTCACGAAATTTTCGTGAAAAGGGAAAGAAAAAAAGAAAAGCGTCCATTGTCTAATGGATAGGACAGAGGTCTTCTAAACCTTTGGTATAGGTTCGAATCCTATTGGACGCAAATTTATTACATATTGAATTTATTGCAATTGCATATATATTACTTGAATTCGTATATTTCGAAAACTATATTGTGAATTTCTTCTCTTTATTATTCTTTTTGAAATATGGAAAGAGACTAATTATCTAGAAAGGTATGAAATTTGGAATCAATTTTTTTCTACTTGTTCCTGAAGTAAAAAGAGTTCCATCTGTTCCTGAATAGCTTCCTTCAAAATGGCTTCTGCTTCCCCAGTAAATGTCTTGGTCGAAGATATGATTTCGTTGAATTTCGGTTTATTCGTTTTTAAATAAGCCCGTAACTTAACGAGAAATTTCCTTACCTGTTGAATTTCTAATGAATCAAGATAACTATTCGTTCCAGTATAAATAGTTATTATCTGTTCTTCCACAGTAATAGGAGATGATTGGGATTGTTTAAGCAACTCGCGCAATCGTTGACCTCTTGCCAATTGATTTTGCGTAGTTTTCTCAAGATCGGTAGAGAATTGTGCAAAAGCTTCTAATTCTGCGAATTGTGCTAATTCCAATTTTAATTTACCAGCGACTTGTTTCATGGCTTTTATTTGAGCCGCCGATCCAACTCTGGAAACGGAAAGACCCACATTAATTGCGGGTCTGATCCCAGCATTGAATAAATCGGCAGATAAGAATATTTGACCATCTGTAATGGAAATGACATTCGTAGGAATATAAGCTGAAACATCTCCGGCTTGGGTCTCAACTATTGGTAAAGCAGTCATACTTCCTTCACCTAACTGACAACTTAATTTCGCGGCTCTTTCCAAAAGACGCGAATGTAAATAAAAAACATCTCCGGGATAAGCTTCGCGACCTGGTGGTCTTCGTAATAGAAGAGACATTTGGCGATAAGCCTGTGCTTGTTTGGAGGGATCATCATAAATGATTAAAGTGTGACGTTCACGGTACATAAAATATTCAGCCAGAGCTGCGCCTGTATAAGGCGCGAGGTATTGTAATGTAGCTGGGGAATTTGCTGTTTCAGCCACTATAATAGTGTATTCCATTGCTCCTCTTTCTTGTAAAGTAGTTACTACTTGAGCCACAGAAGATGCTTTTTGACCAATAGCTACATAAACACATACTACATTTTGTCCCTGTTGATTGAGAATCGTATCTGTAGCTACTGCTGTTTTACCTGTTTGTCTGTCCCCAATAATCAATTCTCGCTGGCCACGCCCTATAGGGATCATAGAATCAATAGCAATAAGTCCCGTTTGAAGAGGCTCATACACGGAACGTCTGGAAATAATACCGGGAGCGGGAGATTCAATTAACCGAGATTCCGAAGCTGAAATTTCTCCTCGACCGTCAATAGGTTTAGCTAGGGCATTTACAACACGACCCAAATAACCCTCACTTACTGGTATCTGAGCAATTATTCCCTGTTGCTTTTACGGAACTTCCCTCTTGTATCATCAAACCATCACCCATTAATACAACACCAACATTTTTGGATTCCAAATTCAAAGCAATGCCTACTGTACCCTCTTTAAATTCTACTAATTCACCTGCCATTACTTCATCAAGACCATAAATACGAGCAATGCCATCGCCTACTTGAAGTACGGTACCTGTATTTACAATTTTTACTTCGGTATTATATTGCTCAATCCGTTCACGGATAATTTGACTAATTTCATCTGCACGAATGGGTACCATGAATATTTTTATTAATTGGATTCTTTTTCGAAAAAAAACAAAAATAGGGCCTCTCCATACTCTCTATTATAGTAGAACCACTAATTAGTTATTTTTTTCTTTGATCGCCCCAAACATACCAATATTAGCAGCGATCATACGTAAATGTAACTCGTTGTTTAAGCACCTATTCAGAGTTCCCAGAGCTCCTTGTAATGCTTGTTGTAAAACCCTTTGTTGGACTTGATTAATCGCCCTTTGTTGTTCAAAATGAATGGTTTCATTTTTGTAATTTTCGAATTGTTCCAAAGTTGTATAAATGGAATTAATTAAATTCCATTTTTCTCGTTCTATCTCGGAATAACCATTCACTCGAAACCGATCTGCTTCCATTTCTACTTTCCTGAAACGGGCCCGGGCTTTTTCCAGCTGTTCAATGGCTGTTTCCCGTAGTTCTTCTGAATTTCGAATAGTTCTCAGGATTCTCTGTTTTCGATTATCTAATAAATCACTTAATGAAAGTAGATTCTCTTTCCATTCATTTCCAAATGTCTATGATCTCTTCCCGAACCAAACATGAATCTTTCAATTCATTTGGCTCTCACACTCAATTCCTTATAGGAAATTCCCCCCTATTTATTAGGGAATGAGCCTATCCTCTTTTCTCTATTTCTAAAAATCTTGAAAATGATTATCAATACAAGACCCAAATATTTGGAGGACTCTTCTGAGCAAACAAATAATTGTCAGCAAAGTTGTTTTTTTTTCTTGAAATCCAAAGAATTATGATTAATTTATACGTAGGTCATCAATTCCGCATTGTAGAAAAGTAGAAACGGAGGCGTTAAACAAAACACCTTTTTTCCTATTTTTCATCATACAGAGAATTCAAGTCATTTTATCGACATGAGTGTTCTATATCGAAAAAATTAGAATTTCCCTATTAACATAGTGGTAGAAAGAATACTAGACTGCGTCGAAACTTCAAACTCGTTAGCTTTAACCATGGTAATGTTCCAAAATTCTTGGTTGATAGAGAATCAAAGTAGATTTACCACTGAATCGCGAAATGCTATGGTTCTGAACTATTTTTTTCGTTATTTCGTAAGAAGTCATTCGCCGGATCATGCACATTTTCCTAGTTATAACAAAAAAAGTGCAGTTGGTTGGATCCAATCTATTCTTTGAAATAAACAACTCGCACACACTCCCTTTCCAAAAAAAATCAATACACCTAGGACTGCACTTATATTTATTAGATTTGTTGCTAAAATATCGGTATCAAACCCGAAACTTCCGGCGGATGGCCAGGAAATGAAGCAAAGAAAAGAATCGGTTATATTTTTCATATGATCACATCTCCTCTTATGGATAGACTAAATTTATTTCTACGATTCCAAGTTTTTTTATTCGTTTTTGTATATAATAGTTTATTCTATAATCGAATTATTTAATATGAATATATTTACTTATTCTTTCTATTTTGATTCTTACTAATAATGAATATTAGTAAGAATCAAAAGATACTAAGAAGACTATTCTATTCTATATTTGGAATTGGTTAGTCAATTGAAAGATTCCCTATAAGGAATGATATTTCTTAGAAATAAATACTAGTTCGTATGTAAATTGCAAAATACTTAGTTGTTTTCAACACTTTCTAAATAAAAAGGGGGTCATTGGACTAATGAAAGGGACGGAAGAAGGCAAATCAGTATGTTAATCCGAATGCAAAAAATTGTAACAGTAAAATCGAAATAGAATTAGCAAGAGCAACAACGAAAATCCATGAAAAAAAAAACAATATGTATTTTTTTGAATAAATATTAAACTAAACAAAAGGATTGGCAAATAAAAGCGCTAATGCTACAACCAGCCCATAAATAGTTAAAGCTTCCATAAAAGCCAGACTAAGTAATAAAGTACCCCGTATTTTGTCCTCTGCTTCCGGTTGTCTCGCAATCCCTTCTACAGCTTGCCCTGCAGCTGTGCCTTGACCAACTCCAGGTCCAATAGAAGCAAGCCCGACGGCCAACCCAGCAGCGATAACAGAAGCAGCAGCAATCAGTGGATTCATGATAAGTTTCTCCTATGTCAAAATAAAATAAAGAAATAGTTAATAATATAATCAACAAAAAATATATGACTTAATTATTTCATTCGTCCTATTTCTCTTTATCTAGTCGAAGTGTAATTCAAAATTTCAAACTGAAGAATTTGGATTGAATTATCTCAATTACTTCGATATTTACTTTTTTCGTTTCTACCCTTGTCGTTTTTTGTGAATACATACAAATTGGGGTCTTATCTTACATTTCGTTTAAACCTTTCTTTTTCTTTTTGATTTCATTTTTCCAGTCATTTTATATTCCATTCACAATTCCAAGAGATGGAAGAGCTCTTTTTTTTGAATCCCTACCTAAATTTAGAGTAGTAGCAGGACAAATTGAGATATATAGTCATATATAACTAATGAATATCTACTATGACATATACATGTGTTTGTTCCATATCGTAAACCAATTCATTGTATCTTCGATTCAATGAATCATTCTCGGAAATCCCCCAGCTGTTTTATAACGATTAGATTATATATATGCCTAGTTCGACCCCCCACCCTTTATTTTAATTGAATTTCTATTTTTTGTTGAATTTCCTGATAAGTGTTTTCATTTTCTTTATACTTTTTGATTGTTATGAAAACTTTTCATAATTTCTTTTGGATTTTTTGATTTATGTTCCTTAATTTTATTAATGTTCCTTAAGTAGATTATCGCGAGCCAGTCGCGGTCTAAAATCCTATTTAGATAACTAGTCAATGATGCCCTTCCATGGATTCACCTATATACGCCGCAGCTAAAGTAGCGAAAATAAGAGCTTGAATACCGCTTGTAAATAATCCAAGGAACATAACAGGGATAGGAACTACTAAAGGTACTAACGAAACAAGAACAACCACTACTAATTCATCCGCTAATATATTTCCGAAAAGTCGAAAACTAAGCGATAAGGGTTTTGTGAAATCTTCTAAGATGTTAATCGGTAAAAGGATTGGCGTTGGTTGGATGTATTTACCAAAATAGGCCAATCCTTTTTTTGAAATACCCGCATAGAAATAGGCTACTGACGTAAGTAAAGCTAATGCAACAGTAGTATTTATATCATTTGTGGGTGCAGCTAACTCTCCATGAGGTAACTTTATAATTTTCCAAGGCAAAAGTGCCCCTGACCAATTCGAAACAAAAATAAATAGAAACAGAGTTCCAATAAACGGAACCCATGGACCATATTCTTCTCCAATCTGAGTTTTGCTCACGTCTCGAAGAATTCAAGGACATATTCAAAGAAATTCTGACCAGACGTGGGAATAGTTTGTGGATTTCTAACAACTAGAATGGTTGAAATTAATAAGATAGCAATTACAACCCAAGAGGTAATAAGTACTTGAGCATGCACTTGAAAATCCCCTATTTGCCAATAGAAATGTTGACCTACTTCCACAGCAGATATATCATAGAATCTGTTTAATGTGTTGATGTAACATAATAGAACATTCATATTGCCCTCTAAAATAAAAAAAGATAACTTGAAAGGGAATTATTTTGATTCAACCATTTCCTTATTTTACTTGGATTTTCCATTTGGAATACCTACTAATCCAAAAATATTTCTTTTTACACAATTTTGTAATGCTATAATAACCAATTCCAAAAATTTATCACCGCCCAACCAAATCTAAAAATGGATTTATCTTATTATTAATCAATAATTTTGTATCTAGCTAGAACGACCCTCACAAATTGCAAAAACTAATTTGTTAAGAATGAATCCGATGGAAGCCATAGTATCATCATTAGCCGGAATCGGCAAATCCGCAAGATCGGGGTCACAATTTGTATCGATTACACAAATCGTTGGAATTCCCAAAGTGATACATTCTTGAAGAGCCTTATATTCTTCTTCCTGATCAAGGATTATTACAATATCAGGTAACCCTGTCATATATTTTATACCGCCTAGATATGTTTCCAAATGAGATAATTGCCTCTTCAACATAGCGGCATCTCTTTTTGGAAGAGAGTTCAGTTTCCCCGTCTTTTGCTCCGTTCTCAAGTCCCTGAACTTACGAAGTCTCGTTTCTGTAGTATACCAATTCGTTAACATACCTCCGAGCCATTTTTTATTAACATAATGACATCGAGCTCTTATTGCAGCCCGTCTTACTGAATAGGCAACTTTTCTTTTGGTACCAACAATTAAAAATTGTTTTCCTTTGCTTGCTGCATCAAAAGCCAAATCACAAGCTTCTGATAAAAAACGAGCAGTTTTAGTAAGATTTGTAATATGATTACCTTTACGTTTTGCCGATATAAAAGGTGCCATTCGAGGATTCCATTTCCTAGTCTCATGGCCAAAATGAACCCCAGCTTTCAGCATCTCTTCCAAAGTGATGTTCCAATATCTTTTTGTCATTTATCCCCACACTTTGTTTAAAAAAATGAAAAAAAAAAAGAGAGACCGAGTATCCTAATAAATAATTGTTCCGATGGAACCTTCTCTTTTATAGACGATCGGCCGTTAATATAGAATCAGGCCATTCTTTGATTTCTATTTCTTATTATTTTTTAATATACTTTAATTACCAAATCCAATGACTGCATTTAAATATTTCAGGGGATGGATGAGTCGAATCCGCTGTTAGGAAGCATTTAATACTATATTTAATCCTATATTTCGAATGTATCACATAAATTCTCTGAAATGAGAAAAATTAAATAATTTTCTGTGATGGAACAAAAGATTTCCAATTTCGACTTCGAATAATTTTTTTTTCCGGCTAATCTTGTTATGTTGCCTTGACCGTGAACGGTGCATTATTCTTTTGAATCCGGTACCAACGGGTATCATTCCCCCTAAAACAACATTCTCTTTAAGACCTTTCAACCAATCAATACGACCCCGAAGAGCGGCTTTTGCTAAAACTCTAGCAGTTTCTTGAAAACTCGCTTCGGATATGAAACTTTGAGTATTCAGAGATGTTTTTGTTACTCCCAATAATAAAGCTCGGTAACAAATGGCTTCTTCCAAGGCACGCCCCGTTCGTTCTGCTCGCAATAATCCAATTAGTTCGCCAGGTAAAAATACATTAGACATTCCATCTTCTGAAACCAAGACTTTGGATGTTATTTGACGCACAATAATCTCGATATGTCTATTATCGATGTGTACTCCCTGGGATCGATAAACCTTTTGGATTTTATTAACCAAAGAAATACGACTTTGAGCTATAGTTAGCTCAGCACCAATCAAGAATCCCCAAGGAATGCCGAGAATTTTTGTTATACACTCGTTCCAAGCATCAATTCTTTTTTTTAGATTCATGGATATTGAAGCAATCGAACGTATTTCGAATATCTGTTCCACTTTTGGAAGACCTTGTGTTATATCACTGGATCTCGATTTTTCATATAGGAATGTAACTAAAATATCTCCTTGAGAAAGGATCTCCCCATAATGGCCGTGAATAGTTGATTCTGGAGTCGCCAAATAAGGATTAGCCGATCTTATTATTACAGAATCCATTTGAACTGTTATAACTTGACCCGATTTTAATTTTAGGTGTGGTCCATTTTTCATTTGAGCTATACATATATTTTCACAAATAAATTGTCCAAGACTTATTATTGGAAACGTTTTTTCACAAGAAAAATAATGGAGAAAAAACCAATTTAAATGGAATGGATTCAAAACGATATTACTGTATAGATCGGGTTTACAAATTTTCTCATTTTCGTCCATGAAATAATATTTCATTACTTGAAAAATTTCCTTTAATTTGTCAAGTTGCAAAATTTTTATTATTGAGATCTGATTATGAGTTATTAAATGATAAAGTGAATATAAATTTGCAACTATTCCTAAAGGGCCGAACGAATTATTATTCTTCTTAATTGAAATTATAGGATCTTTTTTTATCCCATTGTGAGATTTTACATTGTTGAATGGTCTCATTTGAAAACAATTAGATGATGACAAAATTATCCAAGATCGGCATTCTTTATTTCTATTCAACAACATACGAATAGTTCCGTGATTTTGGCTAAGTGATTGTTGAATTTTTCCCTTGGAATGAATAGAAAAAAATGGATTGATTCGATCCGATTTATTATCCCCAATCAATCCTAAACCAGATGGGTCATTTCTTTTTCTGATATATGAAGTATTCGATTTTACTAAGTCAATTCTTAGAAAATACTCAATCAAACCATTTGTACTTACTTCAATAAAGGAAGCGGGGGCCTCCTCAATCGAAGAACTTTTTTTGCCGTCATCCCAATGGAAGACTAAACAAGTCCGAAGGAATGGAATCCTTGTGTCGGAAATTTCCCGAATGGATTTTCCAATAGAATTGACAACTTTTAGTTCCAGATTATCCTTTTCCTGGAATAGATCTTGGGGAAAAAGTTTTACAAAAGGGATAGTGTCCGGTATTTCATATAAAATTACAGGTCGAACCAAAACAATTTTTTTTTTTTTCTTTTTTTTTTTTGTAGTTGCGATCCATTGGACATAGATCCCATCTTTAATTTTTTTTGATTCCTTGCATTTTTTTTTTTTTGTAGTTGCGATCCGTTGGACATAGATCCCATCTTTATTTTTTTTTGATTCCTTGCATTTTTTTTTTTTTACCGTTCCGGGTGGTATAAAGATGGGACTGTGTCTTGATATCTTATCAATCTCTCTGGGAAAATGGATATTTCCAGAAAATATTTTTAATTCTATTTTTTTTTTTTTTTTTCTTTTCTAATCGGACCAATCCGCCTACTCGACTTCTTATATTGAAAGTGATTGGTGTTCCTCTTCCAACAAGACTATTATTCCGTACCATTAGGGAAGAAGATTGGGGTAAAATATGCACTTCTTCGGGAATCAAAAAAAAGGGACCTACTTGAATTGGATAGTTTGGCTTTAATTTTTTTCTTCCTCGATACTCAATGAAATCTTCTTTTTGAAAAATGGGTTGAGGATGATCGAAATAAGCAAAAATACTATTTCTAGGAAAAATACCATTGATAGGTATTTCAATGGAGACACCGGAAGGGGACATTAGTTCGTTCTTTCGTTCTTGAATCGATTGGAATGGAAATGGAATAAGAAATCGATTTCTTCGCCTTTTCGCCAAGAAATAAAAAGTATCGTGAAAAATAGCGGGATACATTAAATAAGAATGATCCATATATATGATTGGATTAAATATTGAATAATCGCTGATCCCCTTTTCTTTTGTACCAAAAGTATGGAAACCAAAGAATTTATGTTTTACTTGATTATTCCTTTCTACAAGATTCGAAATATTTTTTTTTCCATTCGAAAGTGAATCCATGGTAATTTGATCTTGATCCTTGTGAAGTAAAAAATGGGTTGTATTAGACCTGCACGACTTTCCTGACAATATCCATAAATGACTTGTTTTTGGTAAGATATGTACATTACTATCCATAAATTCTGATGCATGGTACACATCGGTACTCCAATGCATTTCCCCTTCTGAGTCAGAATAAATATGTTTTCGAACCCTCTCTTTCAAATTAAAAGTATATGTTCCCGCGAGGATCTCCGCAATCACTTGTTCTGATTTTACATATTGATCATTTTTAACTAATAGAAAACTTTTTGGTGGAATAATGACGTTATGTATAATATCGTAACTTTCTATAGTTACATACAAGTCTATATTACATATAAAAGCAGGATATCCATGACGTGTACGTGTAGGGTGAACTAAATCCTCATTCCATTTTATCTTTCCATTCGAGGGGGCTCGCACATATTCAGCAGTACCCCCTGTGAATACTCCACCAGTATGAAAAGTTCTTAATGTTAGTTGAGTTCCCGGTTCTCCAATAGATTGACCAGCAATAATGCCTACAGCTTCTCCCAATTCTACCAGGTCCCCATGAATAGGACTCCGCCCATAACACAATCGGCAGATCCACGACGTATTCCTACAGGTAAAGGGGGTTCGAATAAATATGGGTTGTGTTTGAAAAGTTATGAATCGATTGATAAGTCCAATTCCAATATCTTGATTTCTAACGACAATGCACCGTGAACCTATATATATATTGTCTGCTACTACACGACCATTTAATGTTTGTATCAAAATTCTTTCTGGCATCATTCCATTTCGGATGTTTACAGAAATCCCACGGATGGTACCGCAATCTGTTCGCCGTACAACAATGTGTTGAACCACTTCAACAAGTCGACGTGTAAGATATCCAGCATCTGATGTTCGTACAGCAGTATCTACAACCCCTTTACGGGCTCCGTAGCAAGAAATTATATATTCTGTTAAAGACAGTCCTTCACGAAAATTGCTTTGAATGGGTAAATCAATCATTTGTCCTTGTGGATCTGACATTAATCCTCTCATTCCGACTAATTGGTGTACTTGAGATGCATTTCCTCTAGCTCCTGAAAAAGACATTATATGGACTGGATTAAAGGGGTCAGTCATCCTAAAATTGGGAGTCATTTGTTGTCGCAAATATTCGCTTGTAGCATACCATATTTCAATGGATTGGCGTAATTTTTCTACCGCATGGACATTCCCATAATGATTATGTTTTTCCAAAACGGAACTTTGTTGTTCAGCATCTTGGACTAGCCATCCTTTAGAAGGTATTGTTAAAAGATCATCAATTCCTAATGAAATAGATGTAGTCAGTAGCTTGATGGAATCCTAGAGTCTTTACTTGATCCAGGATGTGTGATGTATATGCCATTCCGAAATGATCTATTAATCTGCTAATAAGTCGTTTAATGGCAGTTCCACCTATCACGTTATTGTGAAAGACTAGATTGGTCCCTTCTGCCATAAGTCCCTCCATATTCCACTCAGTGGTATTCGGTTCGACGACAATAGATTTGAGTGAATGATTGG
The DNA here is from genome assembly GCA_963859935.3 of Lathyrus sativus. NCBI lineage: Eukaryota > Viridiplantae > Streptophyta > Magnoliopsida > Fabales > Fabaceae > Lathyrus > Lathyrus sativus. The sequence goes on from CAWUDS030003985.1 coordinate 11,315, forward strand.
AAAACTCCCTTTTCTTTATGTTTATTTACGTAGAAAATTGAAAAGATGCTAGTTGACCTGAATTTACACCAGTATCCTAAATTTACTTAGCGTGGATACCAACACTAACCATCTATATGATTAGATACTATATGATGAATCGGCTCGAGAAAAACCTTGTATAGCTTCTTCGATTTCTCGATAAAAAGAAATATGACCAATAGTGGTTCGAATGTATATACAACGAATTTCTTTTTTTATACTTCTTATTACTAAATAATCCTCATAAATCTCATAATAGGTACCAAAAGATTCATAGTGAACTTCGATAGGAACTTCTCTTGAAGACATAATGCATTGATGTATTTGCCACCGGAGCCAAAAAGGACTATCCAAATTTATTCTTTTCTGTCTATAAGCTCCAATTGCATCATAGGAATTGCAAAAACAGGGTTCTTTTTTTTTCATATACTTCAAGTTCTTAAAGTTATTATTGCTCATTTTTTCATTTTGAGAATTTCTGCAATTAAACCAATTATACCTGTTTGCACAAATACCTCGACGATTTCCGCTAGTTAATACATAAAGTCCAATAAGCATATCTTGAGTTGGTACAGAAATAGGATCCCCAATAGTCGGAGACAAGAGATTCGTAGTAGAAAACATAAGTAAATGAGCTTCTGCTTGAGCCTCCAAAGATAAAGGCACATGAACAGCCATTTGATCCCCATCAAAGTCTGCGTTGAATCCCTTACACACCAATGGATGTAAACAAATAGCACGTCCTTCTACTAAAATGGGTTGAAATGCCTGTATGCCCAATCTATGCAAAGTAGGCGCTCTATTCAGCAATACTGGATGTCCCCGCATAACTTCGTGAAGTATTTCCCATACAATTGGTTCTTTTTCCCGGATTTGACTCTTAGCAACTCCTATGTTCGAAGCAATATGGTTTCGAATTAAACCACGAATTAGAAATGTCTGAAATAGCTCTATTGCTATTTCGGGGGGCAATCCACATCGATGTAATGAAAGTAATGGACCTACGACAATAACAGAACGCCCCGAATAATCAACTCGTTTTCCAAGAAGAGTCTCTCGAAATCTTCCCTCTTTGCCCGAAATTATATCGGAAAACGATTTGTAAACTTTCTTATGACCGTCCCTCATCGGTTGTCCGCGGATTCCATTATCAAGAAGTGCATCC
>CAWUDS030003985.1:17500-25000 GCA_963859935.3 Lathyrus sativus
ATTCCCCCCCTTTTTTATAGAAAATAGCCCATTATTTGCTGTCATTCTTCATCGAATCACATGAATAGAATAGATTTAGCAATAATGGAATTTCTGTTCTTTTTACTTTACTGAATCACATGAAATTTTACCGAACTACGTCTATGAAATACCGATTATGAAAAGAGGAAATTGGATACTCCAATTAGAATTTGCAACAAAACAAACAAATAGAATTGAACTTGTAATATCAATGGAAACAAATTGATCCATTTCACCTAGACTTCGGGTCGGGGTATTTTTAACAATCTAAAAAAAATGAATTCTATTTGTACTATTAGTATAGTATGATATTCCGTATTCCCATTCGATTGATATCCCAAAAATAAATTCAGGATTTGCTCGGCTCCATGAGAGAAAGATATCAAAAATAAAATAATCAGAAAAAAAAAAATACCATTTTTTTTAGCCCTTTACCATTTAAAGTGTTCAAAAAAGAATAAGAATTCACAAAGAAGAGAGATATTTTGACCCTTTATTTTAGAATTGGAGGTTTGCAGTGCATAAAAAGACTTGGCATAGATCTAACTTCAACTATAGCTATCTATATATGTCTCTTACGTTATTGCAGGCCTATTTGTTCGAGACAGCATATGTTGTGTTAATTTTTCTATTCATTCATCAATCTATTTAATGAAAAATTGGCAAAATAATGAAAGTACGAGAATTTATTGAAAATTCCCTGTAATCTAGAATTGATACCCGATTAGATAATGTGTAACAATGAAAATGGATATTCTGGAGTTGACATATATTAACAGTTCTTCTTATAATGGAAATAGAGAAGGATTCTAAAAAATCAAGATTCCTGAATTCTTCCGGAATTTGTAATTAATGGTTGCTTGCTATTTGTCCCGAAATTTTTACTTTTCTTTTGTGACTGAAAAGGTATACGTTGGTTTTTTGGAGAGGAGGGATATTCTGATCCATTTTTTTTTTATCAGGTTTTTTGGCGGCATGGCCGAGTGGTAAGGCAGGGGACTGCAAATCCTTTTTCCCCAGTTCAAATCCGGGTGTCGCCTGATCGACAAGATAATGTATTCCGTTTTGTTCATACAAAAACTTTGTCTTTTTTCCATGTGGAAGCAAGGGAAAGCGTTCTTGTCTTGAGACTTGTTTGATTCAAAATTCTACGCATTAAAATGCTTTCAATCTTTGCGTCTCGGATTCCATGAAAAATGAATTCGAGTAGTGAAATAAAAAGGAATAGATCAATCTTGAAGTCAAAGTCTTTTCACTCTACTACTGCTGTAGTGTCTGTCTACTGATTGGGTCTTGAATTAGATTGGATAGGTAGGACGGGGAATAGAATTCCATTTTTCGTTTCGTTGGCGAAGCGATAGAAGAAAAACCTTCTATACAAACTTATGTCCAATATATGAACGCTTCTGCATTTTTTCCATATTTGTTAGCTTAATGAAATTGAATATTTCGATTTATTTTTTTTTTTAATAGTTCTAATTTGATATTAATATTTTTTTTACTATGAATTTCATTTAATGTCAAAAAAAAGACTTCTAGTAAGATTCCGTTAGTATCATTAGTATCAAAAAGGTTTGGTTCTACAGAATATTTGACCGCTAGAAAATAGATTCTAGAATTCCCAATTCTTACACACTATAATTATTATATATTATTGGGCCACCCAGAAGAAGTAAATCAACTAATTGCTTCTTTCTTTTATTTTTCTTTCAAGTTGAAAGAAAAAGTTTCGACAGATATTATCCAGAAAAAATGTTTTGAACCAATTAATGAAGTTCCTTTTTCATTAAGATCCTAAAAAAAGGAAATGGAATTTTTGGAAACATAGAATAAAGTTATCTATTGACTCAATTACCAAAATATTCTGATTATGAATAACTCAACGGGACCCCCTCGAATTCATCAAAGAAAGAGTGGATCCCTGTTGAGTTCTTATGCTTTCATTTCGAAAACGAAATTCATCCGATTATTACAGGGATGATCCCAATCCGGAATATGAACCATAAAAGAAAATACCAATTAAACCGATCACAACAATACCAGCTACAGTACCTATTATCCAAAGAGGAATTCTTCCAGTAGTATTGGCCATTTATTTATCCCACTTTCCTCCACATTTGATCAAGTAGTAAGTCATACTAGAGACCTAAACAGTCATAGATAATTATGAAATGAGATCCTTCCGAATAGGATAAGAGAATTCCTAATATATATACTATTATCTTAATTTCTATTAATTGAAGAAATAATTTGAAAATAAAACAGCAAGTACAAAAATGAGTAATAAACCCCAGTAGAGACTGGTACGATTCAATTCAACATTTTGTTCATTTGGGTTTGATTGTGTCATAGCTCTATAATTCGGATTAGGTTTATCGTTGGATGAACTGCATTGCTGATATTGATCCCAAAAAAGAAACGGTGGGTACCGCTAGTCCGTGAACAGCCAACCATCGTACTGTAAAAATGGGATAGGTCCTATCTATGGTCATTGGAGCCTCCTAAAAAGATCTACTAAATTCATCGAGTTGTTCCAAAGAATCAAAACGGCCAGTTATTAAAGGAATTCCTTGTCGGGTTTCTGTAAAATACTCGTTTGGACGGGGGCTGCTTCCAAATACATCGTAAGCTAAACCCGTGCTGACAAATAACCAACCCGCAATGAATAGGGAGGGTATAGTAATGCTATGAATAATCCAGTATCGAATACTGGTAATAATATCAGCAAAAGAACGTTCTCCTGTGCTTCCAGACATGCCGAGCTCCACATATTCTTATACAGTCAAAGGGGGATCGATTCCATAAAAGATCAGATCAGTAAGTATAAATTGACTGAAATTTTATTTTTGGTTACGATCGGCAATGGAGTACCAAGGGTCTCTTTTGAATCGACGCAATCAGTATAGCTATCCTTCTTCGAAGACAGCAACGAAATTTCACAATCAGTGACAAGATCAACTACTACCAAATAAAATTTCTTTTTTTCTGGTTGTTTCGATGTACTGAATCGAAAATTCCTCAAAGTTTAAGACTATAATATAAGATAGGGGTTCTTTACATTGATTCTTTCTTAGCTTCGGACTATAAATGGAGGATCAATGAAAATGTGGTGAATAGCATGAATTGATTTCTAATAATATAATTCATGAAGGAAATAATAATATTTCTAGAATTCAATTCGATAGGAAACATAGAAATATACTTTTTGGGGGTTGTCGAAGATCCTTTTTGTTAGAATCCCTTCTTGAATTTCATTTTCCAGAATTCAATTCATTAGTCGTCCAGTAACACGTAACAATAATATCAATATCAGTAGACACATATCCAAGAATGACCTATTCATAAAAACTTGCCCTTATTTTAGGCTTGTTTTTTTTTTATGTTATCTGGCGAAATAAAAATTATTTTTAACAAAATAAACTCATTCTGTACTCTGCACAATTTTATATTAAAGTAATATGCTGATGTCAGGCAACTGCATCATTTTTTTATGCCAGTGGGTGTTCCAAAGGTAGCCTTTCAAATTCCTGGCGAGGATGAAGCTACTTGGGTTGACTTATACCATCAACTTTTTTACAGCAGACTTCTTTTTTTAGGTGACGAGATTGAGAGTGAACTAGCAAATCAAGTTGCTGGTATGATGATATATCTCAGTTTAGAGAACAAGAACAAAGATTTGTATCTGTTTATAAATTCTCCCGGCGGAGAGGTTATGTCTGGAATGGCCATTTTTGATACTATGCAAGTTGTAGAAGCACAAGTACATACAATATGCATGGGATTAGCCGCTTCAATGGCATCTCTTATTTTGGCAGGAGGCGGAATTACCAAACGTCTAGCATTTCCTCACGCTTGGCGCCAATGATTCTTATTTGTAGAAGAAGACTATGCCTACGCCAATATGAAGTAAAAAAAGCATGGCACTCTGAGTTCGATATGCAAAAATAATTTTTTTTTAAATCATTCGATTCTATATCGAAAGAGTAGTAGGAAAAAGGGGAAGGGGTATTTACAATTTTATATTTCCTCTTATCTATTAATTAGAGCCTCTTTTAGTGTCACGATTTTTTTTTTACTTCATTTGAAAAAAAAAAAAAGAAACTTTGGGATTGCTGAATCAAAAACTACACGAAATTAAGAGAGCAACGGAATCATCATAGTCTTTAAATTTTTTAAAATATTCTAAAAAAAAAAAAAAGAAAGATGGTTATTGGATTCTTTACTGATCTGGGTCTGATAGACCCGGTATATATATATATATATTTTTATTTCTTCAATGAAAGGTAAAAAAAATGAAAAATTAAAAGTATAGAGCCGTATGCTATATAAAAAATCCAAAAGATGCTTGCCTGTACGGCTTTCAATTTAAATTGAAGTTCTTTTGAATATCCCTTCTTTCTTATTTTTTTAAGTCAAGATTGAGAGAAAAAACCAAAATATATTATACTATCAGGGTAATGATCCATCAACCTCATAGTGCCCCTTATGAGGGACCATCAGGAGAATGTATGCTGGAAGCAGATGAAATGGTGATACTTCGAGAAACAATAACAGCTATTTATTCGCAAAGAACACGCAAACCGGTATGGCAGATATCTAAAGACCTGGAAAGGGATCATTTTATGTCACCCGAAGAAGCCCAAGCCTACGGAATTATTGATTCCGTATCAGATTCTTTGCCTACGGAAGCAATTTTTGATTCCGGAGCAGATTCTTTTTTTTAAATGCAAAATTTGCATATGTCAATATTGATAGTTGGAATCAATATTGATGTTTGGACTATTTCTGTCCTTTTTATTCCTACTAAACACAGAATTTGCTTTCAAACTATTTCTGTCCCCACTATTTTTTTTCTTCTGGGAATAGTGGATTTATTCCTAAACCTTTGTCCCTAATAAACACAGATTTATTCCTAATAAATACATGCATGAGATGTTGTCTTTTCTCTTTTTAATCGTCTTAACAACCAGATTTCATAGAGTCGAATAAATTCTAAATGGAAATTATTGGGTTAGGATTGATCGAAACCAGCTCATTATGTATATGATTCACCATGCCAACTATAAAACAACTTATTAGAAACGCAAGACAGCCAATCCGGACTGTAACAAAATCTCCCGCTCTTCGGGGATGCCCTCAACGCCGAGGAACATGTAATAGGGTGTATGTGCGACTCGTTTAGATCATATACTCAAATTAAAAAATCGATTCTATTAATAAGAATTGTATATATATAATTCTATTGTGTATAAATTTTGTATCAAATTTATGGTTTCTCAATTGGTGCAAACCAAATCACCTTCATTTTCAATTTAAGATGCAAAGTATATTCCCCTTGGGGATAAAGTAGTTTCCCATTAAGCGGGAAAAATCCTATTTGAAAGAAAAACAAATTATGCCCTAAATTTAGAACGGACTAAGAGGGTCAACTACCCAGCTAATCTTCATACTTAAATACCGTTACTGTATAGCTAGATTTCATTGTGAAAGACCTATTACTAGATATTTCATGGGTAGAGCCCAGAAGTGTGAACTGTACAAATTCACAATAACATTGATTGAATCAAGATTCAATGAAGGAAGGGGCTCCGGTGTATAGAGAGGACCTCACCGTTTAACAAGTAATCATAGAAACGATGGAACCCACCATTTCTTTGTTTATTTTATTTACTATGGTTTTTGGCATACCTAGTATCAATAGAAGTTATTATTTAGAGTTTCAATACTTATACTTAGAAAAAATGAAAAAAAATCGTGGTTGGGAAGGTTATAGTAGCAAAAGCCATTGGAATTTTTATTTTATATATTGGAAGAATCCATGTTGTTAGTAATATACTAGAAAGGATAAAAGAATAACTGAAAGAAAAAATCAAAATAGTTATTCATCGAAGTCTCATTTATCCAATGATCAGAACTAAACGAGGATCCATCGCTCGAAAACGGAGGACAAAAAGTCGTTCCTTTACATCAAGCTTTCGCGGAGCTCTTACTCGAACTATTTCGCAACAGAGAAGAAAAGCTTTGGTTTCGTCTCAGCGGGATAGAGATAGGAAAAAAAGGGACTTTCGAAGTTTGTGGATCAGTCGAATAAATGCAATAATTCGACAGAATAAAGAAAAAATCTACTATAGTAATTTAATGTATAATCTGTACAAGAATCAATTGCTTCTTAATCGTAAAATCGTTGCACAAATAGCTATATTAAAGGGGAATTGTCTTTTTACGATTGCCAACGATATCATTAATAAAACTTCCCCGGAGAGTGAACTCCGGGAAGGTGGTAGAATAAAAGAGATTTGTATGATAAAATAGAATTCATATGAATTATGAAAATAATAAACCACGCTCAAAAAAAAATACCAATCCGCATAAACTTTGAGTTTAGATTCAATTAATGAAGTAAAGTAACTCTATTTTTTTTTTTTTAGAACAGGAGTTCTAGTAATCGACTTGCTTTTTTCATATTTTTTTTTTTTTTCATATTTTTTTTCATATTTTTTTTTTGCAATTTTAAGAAGAGGTGACGAACTTCCAAAAGGTAACAAAGATAAAATACGAGCTTGTTTTATAGCAATCGTAATCCATCGTTGTTGTTTTAAGGTCAATTTATTAACACGTCTAGATAAAATTTTGCCTTCTCGAGTGACAAGTTTGAAAAGTAAACTCAAGTTTTTATAATCAATTCGATCCCCAAATTGGATTAGGGGCGACCTCCTACGAATTGATTTCTTCTTCTTCGATTTAACAAACAGTAGCTTAGATGATTTAACAAACAGTCGCTTAGATTTATCCATGGTTTGTTTATTCCTATACCGAAAATCCCGTTTGTTATAAAACAAAGGATTTGTTTTAGTTATATATATTCTTATTTTTTTTTTTTTTTTTTTAATAAATTTTATTTTTTATATAAGGAAATAGATCCTATATAATGATATATGTATATAATTTCATGTTATAGAATTTTATTTATAGAATATAGAGAAGATAATTTCTCTGATATCTATATAATTCATTTTTATGTTATTTAATTTTTTCAATTTACCTCCTAAGGGTAATACACAAGTAATCCATTTTCTCTATTTCTTGATCTCTGCGTGAATCATATGTTTGCAACAAAAGGGACAGAATTTTCTCAATTCCAATCGACTAGGCGTATTGTGTCGATTCTTTTGAGTAATATATCGAGAAATACCTCTCGATTCCTTATTAACACTCTTTTTATCACAACTAGTACATTCTAAAATAACAGTTATTCGGATATCTTTACCCTTAGCCATGAGCCTCCTTTGGTTTTTTTTATTCACTTAACTCTTCGATTTTAAGATTCGAAGGGAAGAAGAAAAAAGGAACGAAAAAAAATATAAGTTGATAAGTCAAAATAAAATTCTGAAATATTTTGTTCCAATTCATTTTATATAGTACAGTAATAATTCACTACTACAATGCTTTCGAAATATATTTCGAATTACAGTATAGTAT
>CAWUDS030003985.1:30000-33971 GCA_963859935.3 Lathyrus sativus
TACAGAACATAAAATGGATACGTCATCTTATCTTGATAGATGGCTTTACCCCGTCAGATATTTATTCTAGTATCTGGAGCACGGAATATAGAAAATAAATAGATTCTAAAGTGTTAGAACTATGATTCATACTTAATATTTATATTTAGACCTCGCAACCGGACGAAAAAAAATGAAAGAGTTAGAAGAATTCATTTAGAAAAAGAAATGGAATTTTATTCGGCCGCCGCTTATCCATTTCTTTGTATTTTTTTTTTTTCATTATATCTATTTATTGAAATTGAATAAGTGATGATCTAGCAGTTCTTACTCAGGGAATTCTTGGACTTCGATTAAAGGTTTTTTTTGGAAATCATCGTGGTTCTGGTATGAATCTCAGGTTTTCCATTGATTCTATAGGGTCTTAACAAGAAAATTCTTATCAATAAAAAAAAAAAACAGAAGTCAAATCTTATTACATACACAATACAAAAAAAATGAAGTAAATAATAGAATATTCAAGAGGCCTGTAAGGATCAAGAGAAAAGACGAGTGAGCCGACTTGAAATTTTGGCATTATAAACACTAAGAATATCTTGTAGATTTCTATTTTTTGGATCTTCAAAAAAGACTGGAATCATAGGATTAACTTCAGAAGTTTCAAACTTTCTATTACACATATCTGTTTTCCAAATAACCAGTATTTGAGTCTTTTTGTTTGAGCCGTACGAGATGAAATTTTCATATACGGTTCGAAGGGGGGTTCCTTGGTTTACCTATCTCAATAAAGTCTATGATTGGTTCGAAGAACGTCTTGAGATTCAGGCCATTGCCGATGATATAACTAGTAAATATGTCCCTCCTCATGTAAATATATTTTATTGTTTAGGAGGAATTACACTTACTTGTTTTTTAGTCCAAGTAGCGACGGGTTTTGCTATGACTTTTTATTATCGTCCAACCGTTACGGAGGCTTTTGCTTCTGTTCAATATATAATGACTGAGGCTAACTTTGGTTGGTTAATCCGATCAGTTCATCGATGGTCAGCAAGTATGATGGTATTAATGATGATCTTGCACGTATTTCGCGTGTATCTCACTGGTGGTTTTTAAAAAACCTCGCGAATTGACTTGGGTTACAGGTGTAATTTTGGGTGTATTGACTGCATCCTTTGGTGTAACTGGTTATTCTTTACCTTGGGACCAAATTGGTTATTGGGCAGTCAAAATTGTAACAGGTGTACCCGATGCTATTCCTGTAATAGGATCCTCGGTGGTAGAGTTATTGCGCGGCAGCGCTAGTGTGGGACAATCTACCTTGACTCGTTTTTATAGTTTACATACTTTTGTATTACCTCTACTTACTGCCGTATTCATGTTAATGCACTTTCCAATGATACGTAAGCAAGGAATTTCCGGTCCTTTATAGAGAATATGAATCATAGATATTTGTAATAAATCATTTGGGGGAGGAGTAATAGTATTTCATTGCTACAAATATGCATTATTTTTTTTGAATAAGACATGTATTTGGATATTTCCCTTCCACTTAACAAAATAAATTGGATTCTTTATTTGACATACACGAATAGTGGAAGGGAACTCTCCGAAAAAAGAATGGATTATGGGAGTGTATGACTTGAACTATTGATTGGGCCATGCAGATATATGACTTCATCTTATCTGCCACATTTGAATTCACAATTAAATGTGTCTTTGTTCCAACCACGGCGCCAGTCCTCTACAGAGGATAGTCAGTCCGGTTCGCTTGAAGAAAATATTTTCTATGATCAGACTCGATCATATCCTGTGCATGAACAGGCTCCGTAATATCCAGTAAAATAAGTAAAATGATATAATCTAAATTATGTAACATGTATTTCATTAAACTTAATAGTATGGAAATGCATTCATTTCCTATGCATTGACTCAATTTATGATACTATCGGAGTTAAACAAGTAGATCTAAAGAAAAAGCGGGTTGTATTATATTAGTAACAAGTAAATCCTTTCTATGTCAAAAATTCCGAAAATTCTTTTTTTGAGGTATACCAGGCGAAAGGTTTGAGATCACCCAGAAAGAACTTTGGATTTTGAAAACTTACTTGGGTGAAAAGCATTTACTTAAAAATAAGAACTGAATTTTTTGCATTTACAATGGATAGTTGTAATTTCGAAAAAAAAACAATTAAATCCATTTTATTACATATTATTACATAGAATCATGATATATGAGTGACTAACATATAAAGAATTTCTATGTCTGCATTCAGTTTGTTTGATTCGTGCTCGAGCCGGATGATGCAAAATTATCATGTCCGGTTCTTTCGGAGGATGGATCTATAAGAATTCACCTATCCCAATAACAAAAAAACCTGATTTGACGGATCCTGTATTAAGAGCGAAATTGGCCAAAGGGATGGGTCATAATTATTATGGCGAACCCGCATGGCCTAACGATCTTTTATATATTTTTCCAGTAGTTATTCTGGGTACTATTGCCTGTAACGTAGGCTTAGCGGTTCTCGAACCATCAATGATTGGGGAACCCGCGGATCCGTTTGCAACTCCTTTGGAAATATTGCCCGAATGGTATTTTTTTTCCCGTATTTCAAATACTTCGTACCGTACCCAATAAATTATTGGGCGTTCTTTTAATGGTTTCAGTACCCGCGGGATTATTAACAGTACCTTTTTTGGAAAATGTTAATAAGTTCCAAAACCCATTTCGGCGTCCAGTAGCAACAACCGTCTTTTTGATTGGTACCGTCGTGGCTCTTTGGTTGGGTATTGGAGCAACATTACCTATTGAAAAATCCCTAACGTTAGGGATTTTTTAAATTGATTCTATTGTCAAATAAAATATCATGACAGGTGTATTGTGTATCTAGGGAAAATTCACTTTGAAATGACTAATCCCTAGATCCATCTATTTCATTTTATACCTATTCTGAATATATTGATTTGTGCTAAAGATTCAAATTTAATATTGGAAGCTTTCTTTTTATAAATAAAAAAAAAATGAAAGATTCAAAAAAATCCAATGGATTTTCAATTTATACAAAATGATTTTCGATTTGTAAAATGTTTAATATATTTTTTAAATCTTCTACGCGAAAATGTTCAATTTTCATAAGGTCTTCTTGACTCTTATTCAAAAATTCAAATACTGTATGTATATTGGACTTTTTAAGACAATTATAGATCCGGGGAGGCAATTCTAATTGGTCAATAAAAATGGATTTCAATGTAATTTCTTTTTGAGTGTTCGTTAGTTTATCCTTAACGAATCTATCATGATCATGAAAAGTAAAAAGGGGCCAAGTCATTTTGTGTTGATTGTTTTCCAAATTGAAGTTTTCTTCTTCTGCATGTAAAAAAGGAATAAATAAATCAATCAAATTCCGGGAGGCTTCATAAAGTGCTTCCTTAGGAGTGAAACTTCCATTTGTCCATATTTCGAGAAATAGTATGTCTTGTTTTTCATTTCCATTCACATAAGAATGAATACTATAATTTGCATTTCTAACAGGCATGAATACAGCATCTATAGTATAACTTCCATCTTGAATGTTGTTTAGTGTTTTTATACGATATCCCCGCTTTCTCTCAATTTGTAATTCAATACACAAATTAATAGGTTCCGTTAGGTTAGCTATATGTTGTGTCTTATCAATGACTTCCACCGAAGGTGGTAAAATGATGTCTTGAGCAGTTACATATCCAGGACCTTTGAAAGAAATAGACGCCTCCCGAGTTCCATACAGATTACTTCTCAATACAATTTCTTTCAAATTCATTAAAATTTCATGTATTGATTCTTGAATACCTACTACGTAGAATATTCATGTGGTATTTTCTCAGATTTTGCACGTGTGATACATGTTCCGTCTATTTCTCCGAGCAAAATTCTTCGCATTGCAATGCCTATTGTATCTGCTTGACCTTTCAGAAGTGGAGACAGAATAAAGCGTCCATAATAAAGACGCTTA
>CAWUDS030003986.1:0-17406 GCA_963859935.3 Lathyrus sativus
ATATTTTCCATTTAATTGATTTCTTTTAATTTTTTTTAGTGCATACATATCATTAGAAAATTCCTGAAAAATAGTAGATTTAGTCAAAAAATTCCGTTCTTTTTTCTGTAGACTCGTAATTCAGTGTAGAATTTTATAGTGCAGAAACATTAGCTTAATCATGCATTTTCATTTTAATTGCATTTTTTCATTGTTATTGATGTTAAATAAATTCGTCTGTGGATATGCCTGTGTTGCTGATTTTAGTTCTTTCATCTGGTGTTGAATTTTGTTCTGATTTTCAGTATGTTATCCTAGAGCCATATAGGTCTCCCATTAGATTTTTGATAGATTTTTGTAGGATGTTCTGATATGATTTGTCTGAGCCTGAAGATAGGAGAAGTCTTGGTGACTTCTGACTTTGAAGTTCAACTGTGGTTGAACTTCAGAGATAGCCTTTTGTGGTTTGTTGGCCTGTGGGTTCTTCTTGAAGGTGGGAGCTGATTGAGGTCCTGTTGGAGCTTGCAAGGATGCATTGGATTGAGGCTTAGTCTAGGAGCTTGTTGTCTGTTTGTGAGGTTCGAGATCCTGAAGTTTGAAGGGAGTTTATGGTACTTTCCTGAGGAAGGCACTATGAATGACTTTCATTCTTTCTTCTCACCTCTTTCGTAAGTATCCAATGATGTTGGAGCCAACTTGTGAGTTTAATTTCTCCTGAGGAGAAATGTAAACTGATCACATGTTGTTGAGCCACATGGGATACAACTCCTAAGTGGAAGCCTCCTAGTACTTTCCTGAGGAAGGTCCTATGGGTCTATTCACTTAGTTCCATTAGTTTATCTAAGATTTCTCAAGTATCCAGTGATGTTGGAGCCAACTTGTGAGTTTAATTTCTCCTGAGGAGGAATGTAAACTGATCACAGTTGTTGAGCCACGTAGGATACGATTCCTAAGTGTCAGCCTCCTAGTACTTTCCTGAGGAAGGTCCTATGAATCTGTTCACTTAGTTCCCTTAGTGCATATAGGTTTTCTCAAATATCCAGTGATGCCGGAGCCTTCATGTGAGTTTAGTTTCTCCTGAGGAGGGATGTAAACCGATCACAGTTGTCGAGCCGCATAGGATATGACTCCTGAGTAGTAACCTCCTGGTACTTTCCTGAGGAAGGCACTATGAGCTTGTCTGCTTAGCTCCCTTTCTCTGGTAAGCTTGTTCTGAAGCTTGGAGGCTGGGATTGATTCCTCTTGCTTAGGGTTTTGATTAGAATTGTTGCTTAGATCTTTGCTTAGGGTGCTGTATAGAGTTTTGGTTAGAGATATATTAGGAGATTGTTTCAGGTTTGTTAGGGGCTTTGCCCAGGAGTAGCTTCTTGTTTTGTAGACAGAGGCTTGTCAGGTTAGCTTGCCTTCTCTTTGGATTGTTTGACTTGTATGATGTTGTGTTGCATTAGACTTAGGTATTCATCTAGATAGTTCTGAGTAGGTGCATCTTAGAAGTAGACTTTGTGTGCATGAGAAGTTGAGGTGGTCCTCCTTCTGCTTGTTTGTTATTGCGTGGCTTTGCTTGTTGGTATTTGGTAGAGCTGAGCTCCCTTGCCTCTGTGGTTTGCGGCCTTTGCGCCTTGTTCGTTTAGCCGTTGCATTCATGCATATTTTCAGTATTCCTTTACTTTGCAGTTTCTTGTTTGTAGTTTAGTCCTGTTGCCATGATCCCTTAGGAGCTCTGACTTCTCCGCTGCGGAGTTGTTATGATAGACATTAGGAATGGTCAACCAAGTGTGATAGCAGTAGGTAGATTCCCCTGTTTCTCAGCTATAGTTTTAGGGTTTCCCTTTCCTTTCTGTAGGAGCTTTTGAGTAGCTTGACCCGTAGTTAGCTGAACTACAGCTGCTCTGATTCTTCGTACCAGACGAAGATATGTAGGCATAGGATGCGATATCCTAGCAAGCACACTAACGACTAACTTTAGTTCTCTCGCGGCTGTGCGATCGAGACTTTCCCGCTAACGACTGATTGTTATCTCTTTCTCTTGCCCGAGCGCATTTGAGACCAGATCGTATTTGTAGGTTCCCGAGCCTTAGAGACCAGTTTGTTTTCTCACTGCTGTGTGAGAGCCCCTGTTTACCCGTAGTTAGTCGAACTACGTTTGCTCTGATCTTCCATACTGTGTGGAAGTACGTAGGCACAGGACGCGACGTCCTGGCGAGCAACCTTTCCCCCGTTTAGACGTAGGAAGTCGAACTACATTGACTCTGACTTTCCCATTGCACGAGGGAATACGTAGGCCCAGAACACCGTATGTTCTGTCGAGTCCTGTCCTTTTATTTTCTTTTCAGACCAGCCATTAGCATAGATAGATAACACACCCTTTTACCTATAAACACCAAGCGTGGATCCCATCGAGTACGATGGACGTGAGGGGTGCTAATACCTTCCCCTTGCGTAACCGACTCCCGAATCCAGGTTTTGGTTGCGATGACCATTACCTTTTTCCCGTCTTTGCGAGGTTTACTTCGAGCGTTTCCTTTCCCGCTCTGAGGGATAAATAACGCACGGTGGCGACTCTCCTGTCAAGCCGGCGCCGATTTTCGCAGTAGCGACAGAGGGCAATCAGATGATTAGTTAAGTGAACAAATCTCTTTTGTAGATCAAGGATGTATTCTCTAGGCTACATTCTGAATAATTCATACTATTGGCATAATGTATTCAATCTTGATCATTTTACTTTAGCGGTCCTTCATGAGTTACTATTAATGTATCCCATACTTCCTTCGCTATTGTGCATTGAGAAATTTGAAAAAAAAGTTCATCCATGCTAAGTGCACTTTGAAGTATGTTGATTTCTTTCTTGTCGTAGAGTACCTTCTTCTTATCATCTTCATTCCATGAATTTTTAATCTTTTTTTTGTCTCAACGCTATCGACAACACTAGTAGGAACAAATGGACTATTTTGTACAACATCCCAAATATCTTCTCCTTGTGCTTCTAGATGTGCCTTCATACGAATTTTCTAAAACTCAAAGTATTCACCACAGAACAATGGTGGCTTGTTATTGCTTCTACCATCTATGAATATCGAGTTTGCAGAACCCATTCTGGATCACAATAGCAAATTACTTTAACTTGCTTTGATACCAATTCTAAGTTTATGCACGGTCTCTAAGAGGGGTATGAATTGGATTTATTTGTTTTTTTCTCAATTTGAAGCGTTAACACTAGTTATGTTATTTTTCAGAAACGATATGAAAGACAAAGATATATTCTGGTTCCCCTCACAATTCAAGAGTACCCCAGTCCCCTTATTCCCCGTGAGAGATTTCCACTATGTCAAATCTTTGTACAAGTCTTCCACGAAGACCTATTCTAAAATATTCTAACATAAGCAACACAATAAATAAGGACAATCCCCTTATGATCTTTACAAAGTGCAACAAGATAACAATCCCCCCTTATTCACTCTCTTGCTTCCCACAATCATGGACAACAAGGAAATCATAACAATCTGAATTTTTCCAAGTGTTTGAAGTTGTATAACAATGCATATCAATTTCTAGATTTTATCTTCTCTATCAAGTAGGAAATTATTAATATGTAGTACAAGTGGTTAATGATTTATGTAGTTGAAACTATTTAAAAATGTAATGAAATTGATGTGCAGAGGTATCAACAAAAAGTTATGTCAAGAACACTTAATTTTGAAAATGAGAGAACATAAGTTTTGAATTGCTATGAAAGAGAGATGAGTTTGAATTCTGAAAATTATGGTTTATATAGTGCCTTAAAACCTTTCTAAAAGTGTACAAATACATGAAAAGATGTCATGGTTCAAAAAGGCTTTCAAAAATTCGTTTACATCATAATTTTCATGAAAAAGGGCCATTAGTTCAGTGGTAATCGGTTAACCTATAATGGTTAATCAGTTACACCTGATATATTTTCAAAAATTAAAATATTTTTACATTTTGAGAAAATTGTGCAAATTATAGCGGTTTTAAGGTGCAATTACGGCGGTTTGAAATGTCATATTTTATAAAAAACAGAATAGTTAATTTAAAAATAATTGTAAACGATGCATGAAAGGTTTAAGATGATTATGCATAATTTTTATGAGCAATTAAGATATATATATATATATATATATATATATATATATATATATATATATATATATATATATATATATATATATATATATATATTATATATATAATATATATATATAGTATATATATATATATATATATATATATTATATATATATATATATATATATATATATATATATATATTTTTTTTTTTGAATTGTAATGCATATTCAACCATTTTGATTCTTCCATTAATTTTCCAAAGCTTTTTGATAATTTGAACTTGATTTCTTTAGTCTTTAAGCTTTGGTTACCTTTTGTTGATGTGTTTGTCTTTATCAAAACTATAACCAATGACAAGAAGAACTCTTCTTCACATTCTCTCTCTTTTTGATGATGACAAACCATCCTTTGAAATTTAACATGTTCATCAATGAGTTACTTCAATATGTGACTGTTTGAAATGTTGAGTAGCAATTAGAATCTCCCCGTATTTTGTGGCTTTCCCCATTGCTTTTGCAATTCAAGATTTTATTCCATGAAATAATTATGAACAAGAAAAAAAATACAATACCTACTATTTCTCCCCCTTTTGACATCACCAAAAAGAATACAAGGTAGAATAAAGTATAAAGTAAGGTGATAACATATGAATGATATATTATTATAATTGAAAATTAATAGCACAAAATTTAGACACTTTCTCCTTCATAAAAATTTGATGTCAAAGTTGATATCAATATTGATGCTTCTTCAAAATATATTTTTAATCAATGAAACTTTTAGAACTACCATATTGAATGGTCTTGTGTCTTGAAGGATCAATCTTGATTTGAAAATTCTAATATATGACCTTCAAGTACCTACAAAACAATTAGATTTAATCTTTTACTTGTATTTCATGTTTCTCTAACCTTTCAAGTTCTATTTCATGTTCTTGAAGTTTTCCGAACAATGAAGCAGACGTCATGGTAGAAAGACTCTTCTTTTCTAATATCGTTGTCACCTTTGGTTTTCATTCCCTAGTTAAAGACCTAAGAACTTTAAGATTTAATTCATCGTTAGTAAAAGTCTTACCGAGAGCAATCGGGTGATTAGTTAAGGGAACAAATCTCTTTTGTAGATCAAGGATTTATTCTCTAGGTTGCATCCTGAATAATTCATACTCTTGACATAATGTATTCAATCTTGATCTTTTTACTTCAGCGGTCCTTCATGAGTTACTATTAACGTATCCCATATTTCCTTCGCCATTGTGCATTGAAAATTTTGAAAAAAAAATCATCCATGCTAAGTGCACTTTGAAGTATGTTGATTGCTTTCTTGTCGTAGAGTACCTTCTTCTTATCATCTTCAGTCCATGAACTACCTTCTTCTTATCATCTTCAGTCCATGAACTTTTAATCTTTTTTTTTGTTTCAACGCTATCGACAACACTAGTAGGGAAAATGGAATATTTTGTACAGCATCCCAAATATCTTCTCCTTGTGGTTCTAGATGTGCCTTCGTACGAATTTTACAAAAATCAAAGTATTCACCATAGAACAATGTAACCTTGTTATTGCTTCCACCATCTCTGAATATCGGGTTTGCAGAATCCATTCTGGATCACAAGAGCATATTACTTGAACTTTATCAGATACGAATTCTAAGTTTATGCACGGTCTCTAAGAGGGATGTGAATTAGATTTATTGGACTTTTCTCAATTTGAAGCGTTAGCATTAGTTATGTTATTTTTCAGAAATGATATGAAAATAAATATGCTGAAAAATTAATGCAGAAAGATAATGACACAAAGATATATCCTGGTTCCCCTTACAATACGAGAGTACTCCAGTCCCCTCACTCCCCGTGAGAGATTTCCATTATGTCAGATCTTTGTACAAGTCTTCCACGAAGACCCATCCTACAATATTCTAATATAAGCAACACAATCAATAAGGACAATCCCCTTATGATCTTTTCAAAGTTCAACAAGAGAACAATCCTCCCTTATTCACTCTTATGCTTCCAACAATCATAGACAACAAGGAAATCATAACAATCTGAATTTTTACAAGTGTTTGAAGTTTTAGTGTAATGTATATCAATTCCTAGAGTTGATCTTCTCTATCAAGTAGGCAATTATTAATATGTAGTACAAGTGCTTAATGATTTATGTAGTTGAAAGTATTTGAAAATGTAATGAAATTGATGTGCAGAAGTATTCAACAAAAAGTTATGTCAAGAACATTTAATTTTGAAAATGAGAGAATATAAGTTTTGAACTGCTATGAAAGAGATATGAGTTAAAATTTTGAAAAGTATGGTTTATATAGTGCCTTAGCACCTTTCTAAAAGTGTACAAATACATGAAAAGATGCCATGGTTTAAAAAGGCTTTCAAAAATTCGTTTGCATAAGAATTTTCATGAAAAAGTGCCACTGGTTCTGTGGTAATTAGTTAACCTATAATGGTTAACCGATTACACCTAATACATTTTAAAAATTAAAGTATTTTTACATTTTAAAAAAATTATGCAAATTGTGGTGGTTTTAAGGTGCTATTACGTCGGTTTGAAATGCCATAATTTACCCAAAAGAATAGTTATTTTAAAAATAAATTTAAAAGATGCATGAAATGTTTAAGATAAAAATTAATGATTTTTATGAGCAATTAAGATTTATATACTTGAATTGTAATGCATATTCAACCATCTTGATTCTTCCATTAATTTTCCAAAGCTTTTTGATAATTTGAACTTGATTTCTCTAGTGTTCAAACTTTGACTTATTTTTGTTGATGTGTTTGTCTTCATCAAAACTATAACCAAGGATAAGAATAAATCTTCTTCAGAAGGGAATTCTTCTTTCATCACCATTGGAGGTAATATCATTCGTACCTAATTGCTTTATCTTGGCTAATTTCTATTATGTGTAGAGTGCAATTTTGATGCTTAAATGATAGTTTTAGTTTCCACTTTTGATCCATATTGATGTTTGAATTGGTATAGGCTTGTTATTTATGTTTTTGCGCATTATTCATATCATTTTTTTTTGTTTCTCTTCTTTTAAAAAGCAAGCGTCGACCTGCCTGGGCTGTAGGTCGACTCACGATCATCAAAACTCAAGCTTGAAAGTCATTGTCTACCATGCGTCGACCTTAGGGCCCCCTTTGCGTCAACTCATACTAAATCTTTAAAGTTTTTTCAAAAAACTTATTCCCATGCGTCGATGCATAACTTCTGGAGGTCGACGCATCTCGCTCGTGTTTTCTGAATTTTCTTAAAATTAAAACCTTTCATGCTTGTGGTTTTGTCTTGCTTTTTCATTTGTGTCTCTTGCATGTTCCACAACTCTCTAAACTCTTCCAGAACCATAAAAACCATCTTCAAGGAATCTTCAAAATTGGTGTTGCAAACCTAAATTGGTGAAATTTTGTGTCTTTCTACACTTACTTCTTTTGTTGCAACTGTGTATCTTCATCAACAAAGAAGGTCTTTCTCAAATGGCTACTTCAAGAGTGACTGGTAAAAGGTCCGGTAGGGCATTGTCTTCTCAAACTTTGGTAAATGCTTTATCATTACTCTCTTCTGAAATTGCTAAAGTATATGAGAAAGATTTTAGAAAAATATCTATTGTTAAGCAGCATGTATATTCCCCTAACGTAGCGGACAAGATGCATATTCCTAAAACTGTAGATATTCTAAACCATCAAAATGTTATTGCCTTTTTGGAATTTATTATAAACTATAATGAAGATATGGTTAGAATTTTTTATGTGGGGTTGAAGGATAAATTTACGAAGTATAAGTTTGCTTTCAAGATGGGGGGCAAAAGTTACAATGTTGGTAGCACTATGTGGCCGACTTGTTTGACATGTATCCTTGCCTTTCTCCTGATCTTTATATTACTGATACTAAGTTGGCTCCACGGTATGATTTTAAGGTCGGGTTGAACTCAATTCTTAAGGATCCTTACCCTGAGGAAGTAGTCTCGAGTGATTTTTTCCCTAAGTCTGTCACAACAGATCTTTTGAAACGGGAGGATCGCATTTTGCAGTAGATTGTCTCCCACATTATACACCTAAAGAAAGGTGGCTATTCAAGGGTTGATCAAGCAAAAGTTAATTTGGTTTATCTCCTCAAGAACAAGAGAAGGTAAACTGGCTATACTATTTCGCAAGTCTCTTTTACCCGTTGAAAGAAAGCGGCAGAGGTTCAACATTATGCTACAAATTTTTGATCCAAACAATATTAGATCATGTCAGAATTTGTGTGCCTGGAATACCTTACATCTCTCTTACTGCTGACCAAGAGTTTAGTCAAAATACTATGACTCTTATGGGATATATTTGGGACAAGCAACAAAGAATTTATATGGTCAAGGCTAAGGGTTTAAGTGGATGGATCCAAAACTTAGATGAAGCATGTTGCAGAAGAGTCTTTCTTTGTGTAATCTTCAAAACCATAGTCTTTAGAATCTCAGATCTTCATTCAGCAGAACCTAGTCATAAGAATCATCAGCACTTGGTTTCTTAGAAGCATTATCTTCAGAGTCTTCAGAACTTGTTCTATCAGAACCTCATCTTCAGAGTCTTTAGATTTTATTAAGCACGCTTTTGTCTTCAGAGTCTTCAGCACTTTGTTCAATCAGAACTTTGTCTTTAGAAACTCATAAGAACTTGATCTTTAGAAATGATGTCTTCAGAATCTTTAGAGCTTTGTTCGCCAGAACCATGTCTTCAAAATCTTCAAAGTTTTAACAATGGAAAACACATTTCTTGTAAAGCCTTATAGGCTTACTTATAAAGTATCAATTAGAAACTTCGTTACTAACGTTCCTTAGAACCGTTGCATTAGAAGTATTTATGAATCTTGACTTTATCTTATCTTTTATTATATATATATATATATATATATATATATATATATATATATATATATATATATATATATATATATATATATATATATATATATATATATATATATATATATATATATATATATATATATATATATATATATATATATATATATATATATATATATATATATATATATATATATCCCTAGATTCCTTCACCATGCTAAGAGCATCAAGCCTTTTTACTAACCTTAACCTTGTTTCAATTTGGTTTTTATTGAGTTTCATCTAAATTAGAGTTTTGCACCTTTGGAATCAAGATGATTAGGGCTTGATCAATCAATGTTTTGGATTGATCATCATCAAAGCAAGTTTTAATACACCCAAGTGATCTTCATTCTTCAAGAATCAAGTACAAATTAGTCTTGCTACAAGTTTATTGAAGCCCAATTTCATCTGGTCTCAAAGTAGGGTTTTATTAAAAAAGTCAATTGTGCCTTTGACTTTTGATCCAAGCATGATTCCAAGCCTTGGGACATGATTCAACATGTTCATATACATTCTTGGAGCCTATCTATGATGATTGAAAAGTTCAAAGATACAAGTTCATTAAAGATCACACAGTTGAGTTCATCTGATACAAGCTTTATCTGACAAAGTCAACCATTTGACTTTTAGCATTTTTGGTCCAAATTGAAGCATTCAAGCCAAATTTCATCAAGACATGTTTACTCAATGAGTTTGATCATGAAAAATTAAGATTTGAGAAGTTTCTTGCAAAAGGGGTAAAGTTGAGATACTTGAATTTTTCTAAGTATATGAAAAAAAAAACCTAGTTTTGGTGCTAACTTTGAAAGATCATAACTTTCAATCCACACATCCATTTTTTTAATTTCAAAGGTCAATTTTTAGATCTTATCATGTATTACAAAAGTGTCTGTGACCTAAGCTTAAAAATAATTCAAACTCTATTAGAATGTTTTTTTAAAACTTAATTATAGTTTATATATTCAGAAAATCATATCATAAAATTCTCATAATAAAAAATGTTTCCACCTAGTTAATAAACTAGAACAAATTAAATATTAGTAGTATTCTAATCTCCGCCCCATGTATGTAACTTTAATTTATTAGAAAATATTAAGAAAACATTTTTCGTGGATCTTCTTTTAAATTTCATAGTATCATATTAGCATCTCCTTGTTTTTGATTAATTAATGTGACTGGAAGATCTTTGCATATAAAGCAAATGGTTATTTGTTGTGTTTATTACGGTGATCACCCTATGTTTTTTCATGATAAAATAAAAAACCAACAGTTTGATGATACTCTTTAAAGTCTTGCGAGAGAAATACAAAAACTTCAATACAAAAATGGAAACCGAGAGAAATCTAATAGAATAATATGCAGGAAAAAATAGAGTTAAAAAATAATAGAATATAAAGAACCTGTAAGGAGATTGAACATTTACTACGCTTTCACCTTGCCGAAACCTACCTTCAACTCATAATGTAATTTAGCTTCCATTCACAGGGTATAAATTAGATTTATTTAGGTTATTAATTAAATTGGGCTGGGTCTGGTGTTGTATCTTAAAATTTGTCCTCCTTTTGTTAAATTTAATTGGCTTATGCTTCATTTATTTGAATCATCATTTCATACATTGCATTGTTTTTAAGACATGAGATCAATGTATTTTGTTTTTCCTCAAGAGAAGGAGTTGATTTTCAAAGAAATGAGCAAGAAGACGCCCTCAACATCATGAAATTCTCAAATTACAAGGTTATCATACTCATCAAGGTATCTCAATAAGCTCACCCAGTCATCTACGGATTAAAATTTCATTGGTTTCAAAGGATTCATCTTATCAAACTTCTAATAGCTCTGAGCTAGGGTTTTGGTCAAAACACTTGTGGTTGATTCTTGGAGCTAATCAAGGTTTTATGGCTAAACGTACATTTTAAGGGTTTCGTACATGTCTTTTGGTTCATCACAAATCATTTCAAGGGTCCCCTAAGTGCATAGAGAAAAGATTGAGTTCATCTGATCAAGAAAGTCAACTAATGCCCCACGAAGTCAAACTCATGAGTTTTTAGGTCAACCATGGGCATTTCAAGTCATCATCCATGTTATTATGAGGTTTTATCAAGAGAAATCATAAAATCAGGAGAAGTTTCAAAATTAGGGTTTTTTGGGAAAATTTTCTAAGTATGGAAATTCAGTCAAAAGTTCAAGCTTTCAAGACCAATTCTCTTGGTGTTCCTCATCTTTAAAGCTTTATTTTGGTACCAAGAACTCCTCAATTGTATCATTATAACTCAAGTTATGATGCTTCAAAGACAAGGTGTTCAAGTTGTCAAACTTAGCAAGTTTTTGGTTAGGTTTTGGAGTCACCTTCCAAGGCATTTTTCTCATGGTTCCAAGTCTTGTTTCATGTTTCTCCCAACATGAAAGTTGTTCCTCATTCTCCAAACTTTCATTTGGTGCCAAGATCTCATAAATTGAGTCAAAACTCCCCAAGTTATGAAGCTCCAAAGTGGCTGGTTCCTAGATGCAAAAACACCTTCATGACTTAGATTTTTTTCACGTGTCTTAGCCAGATTTTTGGACATAACTTCAAGACCATTTCCCATCATCTTTCAAGTGTTGTTTCAAGTTGTGATTAACATGAAAGTTGTTGATCTTGTCACTAATTTTATTTTGAGCTCAATTTAACCTTCATTGAATCATTATCCATCAAGTTATCATCATCCAAAGTAGGGTATATGAATGTGATTCAAGGCATGCTACTTTTGTCAATTCTTGGCACTTTTGGAGTCTCGTCTTGCAACATCATTCTGTTATCAAGTCCCCACGCATGACACCATTTTACCTTTCCTAAAATGCCTAGGCAACATGCTATTCTCATGCACACTCAATTTCACTTATTGCCAAAATGAGAAAATGAAAGGAACAAATTTGTTTCACTCACTTTCCTTCCCACGTGCAAGCTTCATTCACACTTTTCAAGCTCCTTCCCACTCACCCCAAGCAACAACCTGGCCTAATGCCAAACCTGGAAGGTCCTAGAACCCGAGCCACACCACACATGTGCATTTCCATCTCATTTTTTCTCTTTAAGCCACAACGACAAACTTTCACCCTTAGCTTTGGTTCCTCATGTAACACCCCAAATTTATTGGAATATTTATTTAATTTATTTAAATAAGAATATTCACATTTTGGTAATTTTCGATGGTTGGTGTGAAATATTGAGAATTATGGATCTTAAGTTATTTATTTAAATAATAGTATATAATATGAATACATTGGTTTTATTATTAATTAAATAAATATAAGTTAACCAAGGGCAAATTGGACAATTAAGGAGGAGTTAGTGAGGGTAATATTGGAAAAATACCAAATTATAGGTCCAAAGTTAGGTTTAACAAAAAGGGATTTCTGAGGAAATTAGGATTCATTCTTGTTAGACCATGAAAAGAGAAGAAATTGAGGCTAGAGCTCTGAGGAAGAGGTTTGAGGGAAAAGTTTCAAAAGGTTTATGAGAATAGAGGAAAAGGCTTAGAGTCGACAATTAAGGTATGGAGAGTATTGCCTTCATTATTTTCAATGTGTGATTTCAATGTGTTTAAAGCCGATTTAAGGGTTTAAAGGATTTGAGGCTGATTATGAGATAAAGGGAATTAGGCCTTCATGGCCAAAATCTATTATTGAGGTTTTAACCGTATAGAGATTTGAACTAATGGCCTGATAAATTCGAGGCTGATTTGGGTTAAAGGAAATTAGGCCTTCGTGGCCAACGATCTGGTTTGACATTTGATAACCCTGTAGGGTAATTAGATCGTGAGAAACTCTAATAATTGTGGGGTAGTTGTAAGGAAATTATGGGAATTAGAGCGCGAATATGATACGGGATTGGCCTAATAAGTCGTAGATTTTGTGCCTTCATTGCCGTAAGACCTTAGGGATGATTTATGGATGTTTCTGAGTTATTGGGGAAGTGAATCGTTGGAATTTTGGGTTGATTTTAGGTTCTGGTGTGTAATAGTGTTTTGCAGTAATCGCATGTTCGCATAGCGAATAAACTTGCCCCAGACTCGCACAGTGAACGTAGCAGAGTTTCGCGAATTCTGATTTTTTGTAGTGATGCCTTGATGTTTTGATGCTGCGATTTCTTTGACGAATTAATATGAGTATGACTGTGATTTCTATGTGATTCGTACATGATTATATGATGATTCTTATGATGTAATGATGATGAGTTATGATGATAGTTCTATGAGTTTTGATGATTCTATGATGACATGATATATGATGATGATTGTGATGCTGATGATTTGGATGAATGATGATGCACCTATGATGTTATTATGAGGATGATTATGGATGTGTGCATCATGTATTGATGTGCATCCAGACTTTGGTTCAGGACCTTGATTTCTTTGTCTTCAGTCCCATTGTGCGGATGTGAGGTAATTTGATGTGCTCCGATTCTCGAGTAGAATCGATCCTATTGATGGGGATCAATGGAGGATTGATGGCCCAATGTCCATCGAGCTGTGATGATTGGTACCACATGCATGAGTCTTGTTGCATTTTCATTTATGAGATGATCTTGAGTAATTTATGATGTTATGGCATTTGATGTCCATTGATGAATATGATGATATTGAATATGAAAATGACGCCATTTTATATATTGATTTCTTACATTAATTATTATGAATCATTTTACTCACCCTGCATGTTTGAATGTTGCCTCCACATAGGTAATGTACAGATGACCAGGTTTAGGCGTGGATGCCGTCGAGGACTTTTGAAGTTTTGGGTCGTTGGCCATTGTGGTTGACTTAAAGGGTCTTGCTCTGATAGTGTAACATCGGGTTGGGGTCTTTGAGTCAAACCTTATTTTATTGATGTTTTGTTATGTTGATTGCCTTGCAGCGCAAGGAAAACTTTGGATTATGCCTTTTTGAGTTCCGCTGCCTTTTGATGAAATTTTTTATAACTTTTGGGAAAACTCGTTGTTTATGGAGCTTTGACTTATATTTGATTTATTGGGAAATGTACGCCATTTGAGGTGATTTTTTTAGTTTAATATTTTACTCTGATAAATGTGATTATTTTTCCATTAAAATTGTGGGGTAGAAAATGGTGTTAGATTAGTGATGTCAGAGCCTGATTGGTCCGTCTGACCATGTTTTTATGTTGTTAGTCCCCTGTCAGTCAATAGTGTGAGAATACTATTGGATAGGTTGTTTCTTCTAACCCTGTTGGTGGTTTCAGATGGCTGAAAGAAATGATCGTGCTATTGCTGATGCGCTGGAATCACTTGCCCAAGTGATGGCCCAGAATGGTGGACCTCTAGATGAGTTTCGTGCTTTGGGAAAGTTTCAGAGGAACAATCTGCCGACTTTTGCGGGCACTCATGATCCTGATGGTGCACAGAAGTGGCTGAAAGTGATTGAGAAGATTTTTCGAGTTATGGCGTGCCACGATGCTTAGCAGGTGCAGTTTGGTACGCATATGCTAGCAGAGGAAGCTAAGGACTGGTGGGATAACACCCGTCAGAGATTGGGAGGTGTCGGTATTGCAATAACTTGGGTTGTGTTTAAAGAAGAATTTTTGAAGAAGTATTTTTCTGAAGACGTCCAGGGCAAGAAAGAGGTGGAATTCCTTGAGTTGAAACAAGGGAATACGACCATGGCTGAGTATGCGGCAAAGTTTGAGTCTTTAGTAAAGTTTTTTCCATATTACAATCATGCTGACGCAAAGATGTCAAAGTGTCTCAAGTTTGAGAATGGATTGAGACCAGAGATTAAGCAAGGAATTGGGTACCAGCAGATTCGTCAGTTTGCGGAACTGGTGGACAATAGAAGAATTTATGATGAGGATAGTTGAGCTCAATCTACTCACTACAAGCAGCTGAGTGAGAAGAAAGAGAAAGGTCAGTATAGAGGAAAACCGTATGTGACTTCTGATGATAAAGGGAAGCCGAAGGCTTCATATGAGAAAAAGTCAAGTGGGGGAGCAGCTACTGCTCCAGGAAATTGTTATAAGTGTGGTGAGCAAGGTCACCATGCTGAGGTTTGTAGGGTGCTGAGATGTTATCGTTGTGGTAAGAGGGGTCATAGAGCTACTGACTGTAAAGACGAAGCTCCGACTTGCTTCAACTGTGGAGAGAAGGGTGATATCAGTACCCGGTGCCAGCAATCGAAGAAGACTGCTATTGCTGCTCAGACGAATGGCAGAGTGTTTGCTTTGAGTGATGCGGAAGAACCCAAGACAGATAACTTGATCAGAGGTACTTGCTTTATTAATGATGTTGAATTGATTTCTATAATTGATATTGGTGCTACTCATTCGTTTATTTCGCTTGAATGTGCTAAGAGGTTGAATTTGAAATTATCTTCTATGGTTAGGAGTATGGTTATCGATACCCCGACTAATGGTTCTGTGACTACTGCATTAGTCTGTTTGAGCTGCCCTTTGACTATATATGATAAGAATTTTATGATAGACTTGGTCTGTTTACCTTTGCATCAAATCGATGTTATTCTTGGAATGAACTGGTTGGAGTACAACTATGTTCATATCGATTGCTACAGTAAGACTGTGAGGTTCCCAGAGTTTGGTGGTGGTGGAGAGCTAATGTATGTATCTGCTAAGCAAGTAGAAGAACTCTTAGAAGGTGAGGCTCAGATGTTTGCATTTTTTTCATCACTTCAAGTCGATTATGAAGAAGTGAGCGTGGAACTACCAGTTGTTCATGAATTTCCAGAAGTGTTTCCAAACGACGTGAGTGACATACCTCCTAAGCGCGAGGTAGAGTTTACTATTGATGTAATATCGAGAACTAGTCCTGTGTCGATGGCTCCTTATCAGATGTTTGCATCTGAGTTAGAGGAATTAAAGAAACGATTGGAAGAGCTGCTTGAGAAGAAGTTTATTAGACCGAGTGTTTCTCCGTGGGGTGATCTTGTGTTGTTGGTGAAGAAGAAAGATGGTAGCATGAGATTGTGTATGGATTATCAGCAGTTTAATAAAGTAACAATCAAGAATAAGTACCCACTTTCGAGGATTGATGATTTAATGGATCAATTGGTGGGTGCTTGTGTGTTTAACAAGATTGATTTGAGGTCTGGTTATCATCAGATTCGCAGCAAGCCTGATGATATTCTGAAGACAACTTTCAGGACGAGGTATGGACACTATGAATATACTGTGATGCCGTCTGGTGTATCTAATGCACCTGGTGTATTCATGGAGTATATGAATAAGATTTTTCATCCTTATTTGGATCAGTTTGTGGTAGTGTTCATTGACGATATCTTGATATATTCTAAGTCCGAGGAAGAGCATGCACAACATCTAAGAGTGGCATTGCAAGTTTTGAAGGACAATAAACTTTATGCCAAGTTGTCCAAGTGTGAGTTTTGGTTGAAGGAAGTGAGTTTCCTTGGCCATGTGATTTCTAGTGGAGGAATTTCTGTTGATCCGTCGAAAGTTGATGCGGTGTTGCAGTGGGAGCAAAGTCTGCTATTGAGATTCGAAGTTTCCTTGGATTGGATGGTTATTATCGCAGTTTTGTAGAAGGATTTTCAAAGTTGGCACTGCCATTGACTCAGTTGACTCGAAAGGGTCAAGCTTATGTGTGGGATATGGCTTGTGAGAAGAGTTTTGTAGAACTCAAGAAGAAGTTGACGACTGCTCCAGTGTTGATTTTGCCAAACCCGAGTGAGTCTTTTGTAGTGTATTGTGATGCATCAAAGATGGGTCTTAGAGGCGTGCTGATGCAGAATTGTTAGGTCGTTGCTTATGCTTCTAGACAACTGAAGGTTCATGAAAAGAATTATCCTACGCATGACTTAGAGTTGGCCGCTGTGGTGTTTGTGTTGAAAGTTTGGAGACATTATCTTTTGGGGTCTAGGTTCGAAGTGTTCAGTGATCACAAGAGTCTGAAGTATTTGTTTGATTAGAAAGAGTTAAACATGAGGCATAGAAGATGGCTTGAACTTCTGAAAGATTATGATTTTAATTGAGTTACCATCCTGGTAAGGCTAATGTTGTGGCTGATGCGTTAAGTAAAAAGTCCTTACATATGTCGATGCTTATGGTTTGAGAGTTAGGACTGATTGAGCAATTAAGAGATATGAGTTTGGTTTATGAAGAGACTCCTAACAGTGTGAAGTTGGGTATGCTGAAGTTGACTAGTGGTATTCTCCAATAAATCAGAGAAGGTCAAAAATCTGATTTGAGTTTGGTGGATTGTCTTACGTTAATCAATCAAGGTAACGGGGGTGATTTTCGGATTGATGAGAATGGTGCGATGAGGTTCAGAGATAGAGTGTATGTTCCCGATGTGCCAGAAATCAAGAAGAGCATTCTAGAGGAAGGTAACAAAAGTGGGTTAAGTATTCATCCTGGTGCCATAAAGATGTATCAAGATTTGAAGAATTTGTTTTGGTGGCCGGGTATGAAGAAGGAAATTGCAGA
>CAWUDS030003988.1:0-121738 GCA_963859935.3 Lathyrus sativus
ATACCACTTAAGGAGAAAATGAAGTTAATTACTCAAGTTATAGGGATTTTATCATGACATATCATATGGTGAGAATGGAAATGCAAAGTATCATGCCATGAAACTTCAAGTTCCATCTAGATTGATCTAGATGATTCTAGACCCTTCTAAATCAGTCTATATATTGAATGCAATCTCCATTGGTGAAGATTTGGTGATTGTTGATGTTAATGGTGGTAGAGAAAAGAGATTGAACCAAAATTCTCCATTTTGCAAATTGTATTGAAACTTCATTTTTCTCTTCATTACCCTTCCATTTTCTTCCACAAATCATCACTACAAACCTCCCTGAACATGTTCATGCTAGAGTAAGGTTCCATTGTTGAAGAATTAGAGCTTTCCAAGTGAAGTTGCAAGATAGCAAAAGGGATTGGATCTGAAGATACAAGCCATCTCCATCAAATCTTGTGCAAGCAGAGGATTGTTCATCACCTAGGGACCACTCTCGAAGATCTACAAGGCCTGATTCGAAGCTTTTCAACACCTACCATTGCAAGAGTCAAGGTAAGCAAAATCACTTCCACACTTTGATTTAGGCATGGCTAGGGTTAGTTCTTGTTGTGAAACCATTAGAGACCATTAGGTGATTCATTTGGATGAGTTTTAGACCAATTGGTGAGGTTTCATTAATGGAGGTTGATTCTTGATGGAGTTAGAATGATTGATTTAGGGGGTTATAATGCACGAATTTTGGTTGGTTTTAATCAGCATGGCATGAGGATTAATTATATATAAAGATTGTTGAGTTTTGTGATGGTTGAAAACTGATGAAGTTTTGGATTCATGGATGTATACCGCTCGGTTTGGAAGATTCGTGGGGTTTTAGTGAAATCCAATGGTATGGTTGTGTTCTATGTAAAATTCTAGTCAAGTTTGGTTTTTGGATCATGCAATTTGGTGGAGTATTGAGGTCATACGAAGGTGAGGAAGTTCATGCATGGAGTTTGTATTTCATGGTGTTTCTAAACCCTAATGTCCAAAGGTTGAAGATGAAGTGGTATCCGTTAGATTCGCGCAAGACCCTTTGACTGAAAAGACCATCCAACGGTCCAGGATTCAATCACGAAATTGGAGGGAGTCTGCGCAGTCCATACGCTGCGTTTCATTAAACGCCAGTGTGGGCTTCATCAACATTGTTATTCCCACCCCCTTGTCCAAGCCCAATTGGAAACACACTGCACTTTCCTACTATTTGCACCGTTTGCTTCTTTTTTTTTTCTTTTTTTTTTCATTTGGTTTTTCTGATCTGCATTGGGCTGAGGCGCGTGTTGCTATTCCAACCCCCATATCTGGGCCCAGTTCATAATATTAACTGGATTTCATTACTTCTTGCACCCCTCATCCATTTTTCACATTATAATTTTCTCCAAATTTCTTTAAACTTTAAAAATTCATAATAAAATGAAAAATACATATTTTTTAATGAGACTTTTTTTCCCATTTTCCATTTTCTGTCTAGAAAAATATAAAACCATAAAATAGCCATTTTATTTCATTTTTATATTTTTTGCACATTTATACTTTTAATTGCTTTTTTAATTCTTTTAGTTGGTATGCTAACTTGTAGAATTTAATTAGGGTAGTTCCCTTAGGATTTTGAGTTCAATTTTTTTAGGATGATTAGATGAATGGTTTAGGTTCCCCCTGATTTAATTTCATACTTTGTGATAAGTTTTAGGGTAGGTTTAATTAGGTAGCTCTAAGTAGTGTAGAATTAGATTAAAACTTTAGTATAGGTCAATAACAATTTTAGATTTAGGTTTTGTAGGGTAATTTAGTCTATGGGGAATATATGGGACTTAAGGGTAGTTATGTAGGGTCCCCTAGCATTTATATTAGGATTTAATGTGATAATATACTATTTTTGGTTGATTTTTGAATTGAATGGTTGTTTGTATGGCCTTTAGGGCAAGTTTTGTTTAGTTTGCTTTGCTTTGGAGTTTCCCTTTGGTTTGAGGAGCTTGGCATATCATTGTGGAGCTTAGTGGAGCATACTAGAAGATTGGAAGAGGCTTGGAGGAGCTTGAGGAGCTTGTTCTTCTTCTTTTTGTTTTGTTTTAGGGTTAGGATTAGGAAGAGCTTAGATGTAGATAATTTCATTCTTAAACATGGATAGTATCCTTCACATCCATTCCTCCCTATGATTCAAAGTCCTTCCAGGGTATACACCTCTCTCCTTTGGAGGGATTAGAGTTATACCCAGGAGGTAGAACTTTTGAGGGAACCCTTCATTTGATATTGAACCCGTATAGGTCACCTTTGGTGATCAAATAAGCAGTTCAATATCCCCCAGCTTATCCAGTAGTGATTCTCTCTGATTTGATTATTCTTGAGAGCTGTCAGAGCCTGAGCATGAAGATGAAGACTTCATTGAAGATTATTGAAGAGGATGAATCCTTGAAGACTGCCATTTCAGCTGAAGCTAGAAGAGCATGAAGAGCAAGTTGATACTTGAAGATCCCTGAAGATGGTGAAGCCTGAAGGTGGAGCTGGTCAAGAAGCTGAAGCTTAAAGGAGAAGATGAGTTGATACTCATGTTGTAGGGTTGATACCTGGGAAGCAATTGATGATTGAAGTCTGAAGACTGGGTTGCTGCTGGAGGAGCTGAAGCTTTCTTCTGTTTTCTTTTCTATATTGTGTGTTATGTTTGATTTGTCTGTTGCATTAGATTAAGTCCATCTAGAATAAGTAGAATCTAGGAGCATGATTGCATTAGAGGTTGAGTTGCTCCCTCTGCTTGTATCGTTATTGCGTGGCTTTGCTTGCGGGTATTCGGTAGAGCCCAGCTCCCTTGCCCATGTGGTTTGTTTGCCTGATGGTATTTCATTTCTTTTATCTGTATGATTGCAGTTTACTATTTATGGCTTGATAGCATGTTGTTTATTTTTCAGTATGATTACTGTTATTTCATGACTGGCTTGAGGTTGAGACGAGCTTGTGGAGGCTGAAGCCCCACACACATTTCCTCCCTCACTTGCATTGCATGCATTTTACTGTTAAGCTGATGCTTTGTCTGTTTTGGTGTATCATTGACATGATCCCTTAGGACTCTCATTTCCTTTGATAAGGATTTGATGATAGACTTTTAGGTTGAAACCTATGCATGACAACGTCTAGGAGTTCCCTGTTCAAACCTCAACCATAGGATGAATCCATGGCATGATAACAGTAGGACTTGATAGTCTCCCTCCTAGCTGGGCCTGTTCTCTTCTCATCTCAAAACAGTTTAAGATACAGTAATCATGAATGATTTCTTTTGTACGTTACGAGCCTTAAGCTATCTGAGAAAGGATCGTGGGAGAGCTTCTTTTCCAGAGTCTGGATGTTTAGTATGGTACCCTTTGGGTGACATGCGACGCATTCACTCTCAGGTCATAGTCTCTTGTGCGGTTGAAATCGCAAACACAATAAAAAACACTTCTTTCGTAAAAACATGAAATAAACCGTAGTTTCCCGAACTACGTGAGCTCTGATCTCTCATGCCTGTTGAGAGTACGTAGGCACAAGATGGCGAAGTCTTGGCGAGCTACCTTCCCCCATAATCCTTCGTAGGCCGAACTACGTTGACTCTGATTTCTCATTCTCTGATGAGAATACGTAGGCATAAAGTGCGACGCTTTGCCGAGTCATTTTTCTTTTCTTTTTCAGCCAGCCTTGATAGGTAGATAGAATAAAACCAACCCGTCCAAGTAAACAAACAAGCGAGGATCCCGTCGAGTACGACGGACATGAGGGGTGCTAATACCTTCCCCTTGCGTAACCGACTCCCGAACCCAGACAATGGTTGCGACGACCTTGTCTTACCCTTTTTCGTTAGGTTTTTCCGATCGTTTCCTTTCCCGCTCTGAGGGATAAATAACGAAAGGTGGCGACTCTTCTGTCATGCCGGCACCTTATTTTCGCGCAAGCGACAACACCCTTAAAATGTCCATTTGAAGCTGTTCCCATCATCACTTTCTCCAAACGTCAACTGTCCACACACCATAGTTTGACTTTTATGCATATTTCAAGCCAAATCACCACACAAACCTTTTACCATCAATATAACACTTGGTGCACTTCATGTTTATGATATTTTAATTGTCCATAACATCAAACAACAACAGGAAGTTCATTGGTGAGATCTGTCTAAAAAACTTCCTAGTTGTTTCTAAAGGAAGTAACACCCACAAGCTTACTCAAAGGGAAAGGACTCTTGCTTTTTGCTGCTAGCTTGTTATGAGGGATATACAAAAGGTATGTAGCCCTAAACTTCATCATTGATATGCATCATATGTTTAAAACTGATTTTATGCTTGTTTGAGGTTTGTAACTCATGAAGAAAGTATGATTAACCTTGGCATCGTCATGTGAAGTTTGTTATGCTTATTTTTCTGTGAAGGATATGACCTATTATTGTGTGAAGCATGATTGAGTATATAGTGACATAGTTATATTAAACTTGCATATTGCTATCAAAAATTGTATTGAAGCTTTTGGTTAGTTCATGACTATTGTTGTTAAGACTTGTGTGTGTTACTAAGATGAAGTTTGTTAACTTTCATCTAAAACATTGGGCTTGGTGTGGTATTGTTAAAGGTACAAGTTTGTTGCTGCCTTTGTTTGTACTAGAGGCTTTGATTTTGTAATTGTTGATTCTTGTTGAATCACATAACTGCTGTTAGAATCCATGAGTATTTGGCTCTTTGCACTAGATTCCTAGGCTTTGTAGTGTTAGGTTCCTTGTTGTGTCCAATTTTTAGGTTTAGGGTTGTGACTCTAGGCTTTAGGTTAGTCTGATGGTTTGAATTGGGATCGAGTAATGTGTATGCATCCTCGTTTGTTTCTAACTGAGCTTTTCAACTCATACTAAGTTGTTGCCAAGTTGTTTTCTTATGATAACTTTTGGTTTGTGCTTTGGTTTTTTATCTAAGGTGAGGTTGTAACCAGGTTTGTGGCCATAAAGATTTTGACTGTTGGACATTTGAGAGAAGGTTTTGGCTTAACTGTTAGGTTTAAGTTTGACTGGATATTTTGTGGGGGCCTTCTGTTGCTGTTAACCTTTAGTGAGTTGGTTAATGTTTGGAGTAAGCTAGTTGAGACTAGACAGTTTAAATCAGTAGGACCTCTGTTAGGGTGTTTGAATGAGAGAACTGCTTTGGTTCATGGAAGATTGGATTTTTCATCCTTACTTGCCATTTTGCTCAGCTCACTGCAAGAGTTTGTTGAGAGAGTGTCTAGTCTAGACTCCTATCAGGACTTGGTTTACAAACCATGTTTTGAATGATGCTTGATGAGGGCAAGACTATGCTTGATCTGTTCAGTTTGTCAACATCTATCCATAAAGAAATTGAGTTTGTCAACTCGGATTTGGTGGCTATAAGTCTTAGTTTCTTATGGTAGGAGTTTGGTTTTTCTTGTGATTTCCATCCAAGATGTTTGGAGCAGAGTTGTTTAGCCAAGTGAGAGTTATCATGGGGACTTCTAAGAATGTGGTATTAGAAGCACCTTTAATCTATATCGAAAGAAGAACAACATCAGCATATGTCATGACAATAGAAGAAGAATCTGATGAGAAACCTTGGTTCCATGACATAATGAACTTTCTTCAAAATCAGGAATATCCAGCTGACGCGTCCAGAATTGATAAAAGAGCCATACAAAGATTGTCATCTAAGTTCTTCATCAGCAATGGCATCCTTTACAAGAGAAACCACGACATGGTTTTGCTTCGATGTGTCGATGAAAAAGAAGCAAGTCTCATAAGGACTGAAGTGCACAAAAGAACATTCGGTACTCATGCCAATGGCCACACCATGGCTAAGAAGATTTTAAGAGCTAGTTAATTTTGGTTAACTCTTGAGACGGACTGCATCCTCTTCGCTCGAAAATGCTATAAGTGCCAAGTCTATGCTGACAAGGTGTATGTTCCTCCACATCTTCTCAATGTGATGACATCGTCGTGGCCATTCGCAATGTGGGGACATAGACACGATTGGGGGAATATAGCCGAAAGCTTCTAACCTCCATCGTTTCATCCTTGTTGCAATTGATTATTTCACCAAATGGGTAGAAGTAGTGTCGTATGCGAACGTAACAAAACAAGTGGTTGCCCGCTTCATTAAAAAGGAAAACATCTGCCGATATGGTATCCCTAACTAGATCATCATTGACAATGGGTCAAATCTGAACAACAAAACAATGAAGGAACTTTGTGATAACTTCAAGATCAGGCATCATAATTCGCCTCCTTATAGAACCAAGATGAATGGCGCAGTCGAGGCT
The DNA here is from genome assembly GCA_963859935.3 of Lathyrus sativus. NCBI lineage: Eukaryota > Viridiplantae > Streptophyta > Magnoliopsida > Fabales > Fabaceae > Lathyrus > Lathyrus sativus. The sequence goes on from CAWUDS030003988.1 coordinate 6,304, forward strand.
GCAAACAAGAATATCAAGAAGATAATATAAAAGATGGTCGTAACTTACAAAGATTGGCATGAGATGTTACCATTTGCTTTACATGTATACCGAACATTAGTGCGAACTTCAACAGGGGAAAACCCCTATTCCTTGGTGTATGGGTTGGACACCGTGCTACCCATCGAGGTCAAGATACCTTCTTTGAAAATCTTAACGGAAGCAGAACTCGAAGAAGACTAATGGATAAAAGGAAGGTTCGATTCATTGAACCTCATCGATGAGAAAAGGATGACAGCCATGTGTCATAGCCAGATCTATCAACAAAGAATGATAAGAGCATTCGACAAGAAGGTTGGTCTCAAAGAGTATAGAGAAGGAGAGTTGGTGCTCAGAAAAATTCTACCAACATAGAAGGACATGTGCAGCAAGTGGATGCCCAATTATGATGGACCTTTTGTTGTGAAGAACGTCTTCTCTGGAGGATATCTTATTCGTAAGACCATGGACGACGAACAACTCAAGTACCATATCAACTCAGATGCAGTGAGAAATTACTATGCCTAAATGAGAAGCCTGGATAGGTGGATCGATACTTCAGCAAGGCAGAATTCTGAAGAGAAAAAGTTGATGAATGCAGGCGCAAAGCCTTGTGCAAAGTGTTAGTTCAAAATTAACGTTTGTCGTTCTCTTCAGAACCAACGAAGTGAATAGACTGCTATTTAGTAGGACTGGATCATTGTGGTATTCTGTAACCCCTTTTGTTGTCTTTTTTTCCAAAATGTATTCGTTCCTGAGACTTTACCCTTTGTAAAGTTCTTGTCTATTAATGAAATCAGACTTTTGGGCATTGTTATGATCTTCTGTTTTTGTTATGCAATTTCACTTATTTGTTAATAAATATTCTTTCAAAAAGCAAAGTGTTTCAAAAAACTTAAATTTTGTATTAAAGAAAACTAATTTGACAAAATATAATTGAAGAACTCTAGAGGTAATCTGACAGTATTACACAACTCTCAGAACTGTAAAAGCTCGTTGTCATCTCTAACCAAAAAAGATGTGTCTAACAACAATCCCCGCTCTTAAGCCAGGATTTCTCCTCAACAGGTTCACGAGAGTATTGATTATGTCATAAAATTGTTACTTCCCCGAAGGAAGCGCCATCCAGCTTGAAACATTTGGACTCAACGTGATGGGTTCCCTCCTTGTTTTTCTCATTTTTGCTCTTTCCTTCTCCCTCGTGGGTTGGTCTGCATTTTACATATAACATCATATCAGCATGCGCATTTGTTTGCATTTGCTTTGGGTTCTGTTTGTTTGGATGTTGCCTTTGATATCCTTTGGTCGTTACCTCACTTTTTGATCCATTGCCATGATTTTCACTTTGCAGTTGATACCCCGATGTTGTCAGTGATCCTGGGGTTACTAGTTTTCCTTTGGAAAGCTAGTCGTGACTAGCACCATCTGAATTACTAAGATAGTTAGTTGTTACTAATGTTCATCTCTAATTTGGTTGTCACAGATAAACTTTGAAAGTCTAGTAGTCACTAGCATTGTTCGATACCAATTGTGATAGGTACCTTGGTTTGATCATCACCAATAATCTTTCAAAACCCAGTAGTCACTGGCTCTATTTAAAACAAATCGTTATTGGAATCCCTTTGATTCGGTTATTACCAACCTTTGTTGAAATCTAGTGGTTACTAGTATTGCTTTTAAATCTAATGGTCATTGGTATTTGAGTTGGTTGTTACTAATTTTCCCAATAAGTCCAATAGTTATTGGCATCGCTTAAACCCAATCGTTATTGGTACCTTTTGACTCGGTTGTTACTACTCATTCTAAGTCTAGTGGTTACTAGCATTGTTTGAAAATCCAATGGTTATTGGAACTTGATTTAGTTGTTACTAATTTCCTCAGAAAGTCTAGCAGTTACTAGCATTATCAAAAATAGTTGTTATTGGTATACCATTGGTATTTGAGTTGGTTGTTACTAATTTTCCCAATAAGTCCAATAGTTATTGGCATCGCTTAAAGTCCGTTGTTATCGGCACTCTGAGTTGGTTATTACCAATTTTCCCATCGAAGTTCGGTAGTTACATGCACCTCTTAACCCAATTGTTATTGATACTTTGATCTGGTTGTCAACAAACCCTTTGAAAATTCAATAATTACTGGTATTGCTCAAATCCAATGGTTATTGGTATTTGGGTTGGTTGTTACCAATCTTTCCAGTTAAGTCTAGTGATTACTAGCACTGTCATAACTAATTGCTATCGGTGTACCCCAATTTGATCGTCACCAATCCTTTCTAAGTCCAATGGTTACTGGCATTGCTTGAAAGCCAATGATTATTGGTATTTGAGTTGGTTGTTACCAACTTCCCCAGCTGAAGTCCTGTATTTTACCAATGTTGTTTGGAAATCCCAATTGTTAATTGAACTTTGGTTTGTTCGTCACCATCACTCCCAGGAATCTAGTAGTTAATAGCACCGTTTGAACTGTTGTTAAATCTAATTGACACCAGTATTTCCAGCGAAGCTGTTGCTTTCCCCAATCGAGTCTTGGAGATCTAGTGGATACTTGCATCCCCGGTGCGTCTGGTCTTGTTTTAGTCTTTTCTTGAAGATCCCGTTCGAACTCTTCGTTATAGGAGATTCCTTATTTTGGCTTGTCCCAGTGAGGATCGTGTCTCTGGTGTTTCGTTTCCCCGTTGGAAAATTTCCTTCTTCCGCAGTGGAATGTGTTCCCTTTCCCCTAGTGAGGATTTATTTTCCCCGTTGGAGTTTGTGTCCCTGTGCAGAAGATTCCCCTTGAAGTAGCATCACTAGTCATGTTTGAAATTTTGCTATGTCTTTTCCTGGATATTTCCCCAGTATGTCGGGTCCCCTCTGAGTAGTTACTTGTCGTATTGTCGTTCTTTTATTGTTGCTCGTGTGTCTGCATCTGTCTTGCACTCAAGCACCATGAAGCATCATTTAGAAGTCATTTCATTTCAGCATTTGTCCTTTTGCATACCATCGGATCTAAGGGAAAATTTTTTTGGTTTGCTATATTTATATATCTTTCAATACGATTCTATGAGGATTGTCATCTCTCATTGCCATCTAGTAAAGATATTTAAATAGGGGCAACTGTTGCACCCCAAATTTTGACCCTTAGATCTTCATCATCATTTTAGGATCATTTTTATTTGATTATCTAACCATAACCTACTTCAAGTTTGTCTTTGTTAAGATACAGGTGAATTAGGGTTTCGTACAGTCAAGAATCGAGGTTTCGATGGTTTCATCAATCAATGTATTGGATTGATTCTCCATGAAACAAATATCCACATCATCAAAAGATACTCCGTTCGGTCAAGTATGAATCCAATTTGAGGTTGTCACCCAAATATTAAAGACATTGCAGTTCAGGATCCCCGATTAGGGTTTCCGATCAGGAAAAGTCAACTGTAGTTTGACTTTTGATTTAAAAGATGTTCCAATGATGGAATTATTGTCCATGAAGCTCATATGGCTTAGTAAAGTCCACTAAATAAGTTTCAAGGCCTCAGAAGACCCAGAACATCAACAGTCGATTTGGAAGTCATCGATCGATCGTTTCGTCGACCGAAAAGTCAACTCTTCAACCATAAGGAATTTGACCTCAAAGTATGAAGCAAAAATGTTCCTAATAACATATTACACCTATCCATGAAGTTTCAAGACTATTGGATCAAGGATTGAGGAGTAATCTAAAAGGTCGAGAATTAGGGTTTTGAAAGGCGCAAGACCATAACTTCCTAACCACACATCCAAATGAGGTGGTTCAAATCTTGTTGGGAAGGTCTTGGCAAGTCCTACAAAAATATCACAGTGGTCCATGTGTAAAAAATGCATAGATTTGGAGTTATAGACAAAATCATCACAAGAGGGAGAAAACACTTAGAAAATTTATAAGTTTCTGGCCTTTCAAATCACGTTTTCAGCCAACTTTGAGGGGATTTTTGACCTAGTTCCACTTGGAATCTGAAGATAATGAAAACCTAAAAGTTGTAGAGATCCATTAGGGCTTTCCAAAAGGTACTAGAAATCCTCCATAGTCCTTGTGAGTTGAGAGTTATAAATCCAGCAAGTTGGGGTTTCAAGACTTGAATGCACCATTTCATTTTTTTCACAAATTCACTTTTCAGCCACTTGAACCATTCTCAACCATTGGATCATGTCTTGATCTGATAATTAGAGAGTTTGATGGATTAAAATGCAGAAGAAAGAAGGCTTGAAAGGCTTGACAAGATTGGCAAGACATGTGACAATATTATATTCTAAGAAATCCAAGAGGAAAGAGAAACTTTTTGAAGAAAATCTGGAGCAGCAGGGCCCCTACTCTATAGACACACCTCAATCACTCCCTATGGATTGCATACAGTTTTATTTATGCATCAAAATGCATCAAGGACACTCAAGACCAGCTGCATCAAGATCTTGAACAAGATTTGCTACAATTCTCCTCCAAAAGGCAAGAGTTCCAATCTGCCCCGAACTCTTCTCATGATCTATAAATAGAGGTTTCCTTTCAATCTTCAAACCATACCAGAGCTATCAAAAACATCATAAACACATAGCTCTCTTTCTTTCCCGCTTTACTTGTAAGTGAAGAAATTTCACAAAAACACCAATTTCACCACTTTGCATTTTTCACAGCAGTTCTTGTTCCAAACACAAAACCACCTCAAAGACCATATACCCACAATTAAAATGTCCATTTGAAGCTGTTCCCATCATCACTTTCTCAAAAATACCCTTGAATCAAAAAGTCAACTGTCCACACACCATAGTTTGACTTTTATGCACATTTCAAGCCGAATCACCACACAAACCTTTTTACATCAATATAACACTTGGAGCACTTCATGTTTACGATATTTTAACTGTCCATAACATCAAACAACAGTTGGAAGTTCATTGGTGAGATTTGTCTTAAAAACTTCCTAGTTGCTTCTAAAGGAAGTAACACTCATAAGCTTACTCAAAGGGAAAGGATTCTTGCTTTTTGCTGCTAGCTTGTTGTGAGGGATCTACAAGAGGTATGTAGCCCTAAACTTCCTCATTGATATGCATCATATGTTTGAAACTGATTTTATGCTTGTTTGAGGTTTGTAACTCATGAAGAAAGTATGATTAACCTTGGTGTCGTCATGTGAAGTTTGTTATGCTTTTCTGTTTGTGAAGGATATGACCTATTATTGTGTGAAGCATGATTGAGTATATATTGTCATTGTTATGTTAAACTTGCATATTGCTGTCAAAAACTGTATTGAAGCTTGTATTGGTCAGTTCATGACTATTGTTGTTAAGACTTGTGTGTGTTACTAGGATGAAGTTTGTTAACTTTCATCTAAAACATTAGGTTTGGTGTGGTCTTGTTAAAGCTACAAGTTTGTTGCTGCCTTTGTTTGTACTAGAGGTTTGATTTTGGAATTGTTGATTCTTGTTGAATCACACAGCTGCTGTTAGAATCCATGAGTGTTTGGCTCTTTGCACTAGATTCCTAGGCTTTGTAGTGTTAGGTTCCTGGCTGTGTCCAGTTTTTAGGTTTAGGGTTGTGACTCTAGGCTTTAGGTTAGTCTGATAGTTTGAATTGGGATCTAGTAATGTGTGTGCATCCACGTTGGTTTCTAATAGAGTTTGTCAACTCATACTAAGTTGTTGCCAGGTTGTTTTCTTATGATAACTTATGGTTTGTGCTTTGGTTTTTTTTATCTAAGGTGAGGTTGTAACCAGGTTTTTGGCCATAAGGATTTGGACTGTTGGACCTTTGAGAGAAGGTTTTGGCTTAACTTTTAGGTTTAAGTTTGATTGGATTTTTTGTGGGGGCCTTTTGTTGTTGTTAACCTTTAGTGAGTTGGTTAATGTTTAGAGTAAGCTAGTTGAGACTAGAGAGTTTAGATCAGCGGGGATTGCTGTTGGACGCGTCTTTTTTGGTTAGAGGTGACAGCGAGCTTTTACGGTTCTTAGAGCTGTGTAATACTGTCAGATTACCTCTAGAGTTTTTCAATTATGTATTGTCAAATTAGTTTTCTTTAAAACAAAATTTAAGTTTTTCGAAACACTTTTCTTTTTGAAAGATTCTTTATTAACAAATAAATGAAATTGCATAACAAAAACAGAAGATCATAACAATGATTGGCCCAAAAATCTGATCTCATTAATAGACAAGAACTTTACAAAGGGTAAACTCTCGGGAACGAATACATTTTGGAAAAATGAAAACAAAAGGGGTTACAGAATCCCACAATGATCTAGTCCTACTAACTAGCAGTCTATTCACTTTGTTGCTTTTGACGAGAACTACAGACGATGATTTTGAACTAACACTTTGCACAAGGCTTTGCCCCTGCGTTCGTCGGCTTTTGCTTTTCAGGCTTTTGCCTTGCTGAAGTATTGATCCACCTATCTAGGCTTCTCATTTAGCCGTAGTACTTTCTCACTGCATCTGAGTTGATAGGGTACTTGAGTTGTTCGCCATCCATGGTCTCAAGAATTAGAGATCTTCTAGAGAAGACGGTCTTCACAACGAAATGTCCATCATAATTGGGCATCCAATTGCCTGACATGTCCTTCTGTGTTGGTAAAATTTTATGAGCACCAGCTCTCCTTCTCTATACTCTTTGTGACGAACCTTCTTGTTGAATGCTCTTATCATCCTTTGTTGATAGATCTGGCTATGACACATGGCCTTCATCCTTTTCTCATCGATGAGGTTCAATGAATCGAACCTTCCTTTTATCCATCCGTCTTCTTCGAGTTCTGCTTCCGCTAAGATTTTCAAAGAAGGTATCTTGACCTCGATGGGTAGCACGACATCCATCCCATACACCAAGGAGAAGGGGGTTGCCCCTGTTGAAGTTTGCACTGATGTTCGGTATCCATGTAAAGCAAATGGTAGTATCTCATGCCAATCTTTGTAAGTTACGACCATCTTCTGTATTATCTTCTTGATATTCTTATTTGCAGCCTTGACTGTGCCATTCATCTTGGGTCTGTAAGGAGACGAATTATGATGCTTGGTCTTGAAATTATCACAAAGTTACTTCATTGTTATGCTATTCAGATTTGACCCATTGTCAGTGATGATCTGGTTAGGGATACCATATCGGCAAATGATTTCCGTTTTATCGAAGCGAGCAACCACTTATTTTGTTACGTTCACATACGACGCTGCTTCTACCCATTTGGTGAAATAATCAATTGCAACAAGGACGACATGATGGAGGTTAGAAGCTTTCAGCTCTATTGCCCCAATCATGTCTATCCCCCACATTGCGAATGGCCACGGTGGTGTCATCACATTAAGAGGATGTGGAGGAACATGCACCTTGTCAGCATATACTTGGCACTTATGGCATTTCCGAGCGAAGAGGATGTAGTCCGTCTCTAGAGTCAACCAAAAGTAACCTGCTCTTAAAATCTTCTTAGCCATGGTGTGGCCATTTGCATGAGTACCGAATGGTCCTTCGTGCACTTTAGTCATTATGAGACTTGCTTCTATTTCATCAACACATCGGAGAAAAACCATGTCGTGGTTTCTCTTGTAAAGGATGCCATTGCTGATGAAGAACTTAGATGGCAATATTTGTATGTCTCTTTTATCAATTTTGGATGCGTTAACTGGATATTCCTGATTTTGAAGAAAGTTATTGATGTCGTGGAACCAAGGTTTCTCATAAGATTCTTCTTCTATTGTCATGACATATGCTGGTGTTGTTCTTCTTTCGATGCAGATTAAAGGTGCTTCGTTAACAAACTGGACCTTCAACATCGACGCCAACATGGCTAAAGCATCAGTGATGTGATTTTCCGCTCTCAGCACATGCTTGAAAGTAATTTCATCCAAGTATGCGATCATCTCAAGGATATGAGCTTTGTAAGGAATCACCTTTTCATCTCGAGTTTCCCATTCTTCTTTGAGTTGATAGATCACCAAAGCAGAATCACCGATCACTTCTAGGATTTTGATATGGAGATCAATGGCAGCTTCCAACCCTAGGATACAGGCTTCGTACTAGGCTATGTTGTTAGTACATGAGAAAAAAAGTCGGCCTGTGGCAGCAGTATACCCTCTGGTTGGATTTTCCAAAGCAGCTCTAATACCATGTCCATCTTTGTTTGACGCTCCATCAAACATCATTTCCCATCAAGGCCCAGGCTCGGGACCTTCTTCAAGACCAGGTTCTGGTTTTATTCATTAAATGTACATCAAATCTTCGTCTAGGAACTCAAACTTGAGTGGCTGATAATCTTCTATGGGATGTTCTACGAGGTGTTCTGACAAGACACTGCCTTTGATAGATTTTTAAGCAACATACTGAATATCATACTCTGACAAAAGCATATGCCATATGGCCAACCTTCCAGTTTGAGCAGGCTTTTCAAAGATGTACTTGATTGGGTCCATCGTAGAAATCAACATTGTGGTATGGAAGATCATATACTGTCTTAGGCGCTTGGCGGCCCATGCTAAAGCACAACAAGCTTTCTCTATTGGGGAGTAGCGACTCTCGCAACCTGTGAACTTCTTGCTTAGATAATCAATTGTGTGCTCTTTCTTGCCTAATTCATCAGTTTGGCCTAAGACGCAACCCATCGAATCTTCTAATACTGTCATGTACATGAACAATGGTCTTCCAGGCACTGGAGGAATCAATACCGGAGGTTCTTGTAAATACTGCTTGATTTTCTCAAATGCCGACTGGCAGTTTTCATTCCACACCACCGTCTGATCTTTTCGTAACAACTTGAAGATCGGTGTGCAAGTAGGAGTTAGGTTGGAGATGAACCTGGAGATGTAATTCAAACGTCCAAGGAAACCTCTAACCTGTTTCTCTGTTTTAGGAGCAGGCATTTCTTGAACTGCTCTAACCTTATCAAGATCCACTTCAATTCCACGTTGACTAACGATGAAACCGAGTAATTTTCCTGACCGAACCCCAAAGGTGCACTTAGCTGGATTTAGCCTTAACTGGTACTTTCGGAGTCTCTCAAACAACTTTAGCAGATGATCCAAATGATCTTCTTCGCTTCGAGACTTTGCGATCATGTCGTCCACATATACTTCAATCTCTTTGTGCATCATATCGTGGAAGAGTGTGACCAGGGCCCTCTGGTATGTTTCCCCTGCATTCTTCAAACTGAAAGGCATGACCTTATAACAATAGGTACCCTAGGGTGTGATGAAAGTCGTCTTTTCCATGTCGTTCAAATTAATCTTTATCTAATTATAACCAGAAAACCCATCGATGAATGAGAACACTCTGAAACTAGTTGTATTGTCCACCAAAGTGTCGATATGTGGTAGAGGGAAATCGTCCTTCGGACTAGCTTTGTTTAGATCCCTATAGTCGACGCATATTTTGACTTTGCCATCCTTCTTTGGACTGGCACGATGTTGGCCACCCACTCTGGATATTTGGATATTGCTAAAAAGCCCGCATCAATCTGTTTTTTTACTTCATCTCGGATCTTAAGAGACATATCTGGTCTTGATCTGCGAAGTTTTTTCTTGACTAAAGGACACTCCGGCTTCAGGGGGAGCTTGTGTACAATAATGTTGGTGTCCAACCCTGGCATATCCTGATAAGACCAAGCGAATATATCAACATAGTCTCTGAGGAGTGTTGTCAGCCTGCCTTTGACTTCTGGCCCCAACGATGCCCCAATCTTCACTTTTCTTCTCTCTTCTTCGGACCCCAAGTTGATGACCTTAATCTATTCTTTTTATGGCTGGAGATAAGCATCTTCGTATTCAGTCATTCTCTTCAATTCATCTAGGACCTCTGAGTCTTCATCACTCTCTTCTTCAGCTTAGAAGACGGATTAACCACTAGTAGAAGGAACCGGAGGATCATGGGATTCTGTGGGTAGTGGAGGTGTTCTGCATGTTTTTATATTTTTAGGAATGATTAGACAAACACACACAGACATGCAGATGAAGGGTTGTTTTTACGTTTTCAAAAAAAATTGCCATTTTTCCTTTTAACAAAAAGAGTGAAAATGATAAGCAGGAAATAAACAAGAGTTTTAACAAAAACACTTTCCATTCATAGATTTTCCAATTTGCAAAGTGGCGCATACAAAATAATTCACAGGCCTCGGGCAAGATCGGGAATTCTTAAAGAAAACATAAAGCTAACAAGCAAAATGAATTACTATAATGGTAAAAAGACAGGAATTTTCACAGCCTCTCAATTCCGTAGAGCTGCTCCTCCTCGAATTATGAGACGATCAAGATCACAATCTTCCTCTTCGACGATGATAGTATTTATTTGTAGTCCGCCACTGGTAAAAATCTCTTTCAAGGACTTTTTCTTCATGACGCTTTCTTCCGGCTCGTCTTTGAGAGTTGGTTTGTAACCCAACCCTTGTCAGTCATTCTTCGCTCAAGCATTGACTTTGATCACTTCTCCCCACCCCAATGGGAGTCCGGTTTTCAGTGCAGCCTTGATACTTTGAACAGGAGTGAAGGATGGACCATGAGTTATAGCCCACTCGTCAACTAGAACAACATGGGCTATCTTTAGTGCTTGGAAAACTGTCTCAAGTGAATCTTCATCTGCCTCGGTGTATCAGAAGGAGGATAGGTTGCTCACCATCAAATCCTCTTCTCCATGAATAATAACCAGCAGGTCGTCAATAATGAACTTCATTTTTTTATGAAGGATGGATGTTACAGCACCTGCTGCATGTATCCAGGGCCTCCCCAATAGACAACTGTAAATTAGGTTGATATCCATCACCTGAAAAGTGATTTTAAATATTTATGGGCCTATCATTATAGGCAAGTCCACTTCCCCAATCACAGTTCTCCTAGAACCGTCAAACACCTTTACCACAAGAGATGTAGGTGTTATATCAGCACCCTGATAAGCTAGTTTAGCTAATGTTCTCTTTGGCATCATGTTGAGCGTGGGTCCTTGATCAGTGTATATTTTTGCACATTCTCCTAAATTTTTAATTAGGAATTTCTTTATTTTATTTTGTTTATTATTATATTTTATTATGTTTTCTTATTTTATTTTATTTTTGGTTTAATTTAATTATCGCAACTATTTTTCAGCTTTAGCAGTCTGCACGGAAACGATCATAACTGGAGTTCCGGGAATCCGTTTGAGGCGTTCTAAAAATTGCCGGAAAGCTAAGAGAGAGAGCTATGACTTTCATGTTGGAGTCGAAGTCAGATTTGGTGCTCAAAATTCCAGAATTTCGTTTCAAGTTACAGCATTAGAATTCTGTTTTAGTTTTGATCTTGTTTTGGGCCTGGGTTATGTTTTTGACCCAGTTGGGTTATGAACTGAATCCATTGTTTTATTTTGAGTGGAAACCTCATTTATAGTATATTATTCACTATTCACGAAAATATTTATTGGAGCTTTGTATGAATTATGGAGAACTAATTCCTTCAGATTAATCTGCTGTAATCGGTTCCCGCCAACACTTTGAGGTTCTTTTAATTTCCAATAAAATCTATTTCCTTTCAATTCTTCTCTATGATATTTTGTTTGCTTAATTCGATTTATCTTATGGATGATTGATTTATTTCGATGATTGCATGTTCTTATACTTTAATCGCGGTTGCTTAATCCGCGAATGTTTCTCGTGTTTGCTTAATTCACGGTTACTATTTTATCTGTTTGCTTAATTCAGAAATTAGGAACGTGTATCGTATAATATCAATTGCGCTTGTTGATTGTTATTATAATCGGAAAGGGGATAGAATCCGCTTAGGAATTGGGAATTATTAGGATCGATGATAAGTTAGGAAACGAAAACAGTAGATTAGCCGTTTCAACTCATTACTACAATCACTTTTTCTAATCACTTATTTTTCGTTTATTTTATCTTAATCAAAAACCCCCATATTTCGTTACTGTATTTGATTATTCCTACAAGAATCCTTGTGAGACGATATTCCGAGTCACTGTCGTTGTACTGCATTTTCCTAAAAATTACTCGTTTTTGATCCGCGAGCGACCGCGGATCAAATTGGCGTCGTTGCCGGGGATTCTTGTCATTATTAATCAATTTTAGAGTCATAGGGTTAGTTAGTATCCTCGAGTCTAGACCTTAGTTTCCTCGTGGTTTCGTCCAATTCGCGTTTTACAGTCCAAATTCGTAAAAAAATCTGTTTTTGGAAAAATTGTGTCCGATCATAAAACTGTTTTGAGATGTCTTGAGATGTCTTGAGCGTCCAAGCTTGAGCAAGGCGTTTGTGTAATTCTACCAACGACGCCTTGATTTCTCCAACAGTAGTGACAGTCTTTGTTTCCGACCCTTCTGCTTCCTCAGTGATAGCGTTTACTCCACCATGATTTGGCAGGGGGTTATTCTTCACATTTGGGTGGACGTCATCAAAAGACAGGAACTTCTTTTCAATTAGTTCACGAAATAGGTGTTGGAGCGTAAAGCATCCTTCCAAGTCATGTCTTGGAGGGTTTTCATGGAATGAACAACGTGTGTTGGCATTGTAATAGTATGGGAAAGGGTTAGGAGGAGCGCCTAATTTCCTTGTTTTGACCAATCCTCTCTCTATTAGAATTGGGAATAATTATGTGTAACTCATCAGGATACGCTGTATCTTCGGCCGATTCCCTTGGTGATTAGCCCTTTGAGCCCAAGCTTGAGGTTGCTGACCTTGTTGACGGTATTGCTAATTTTGACTGGGTCCCCCTTGTTGAGTACCTTGTTGAGCTGACTGCTGAAAAATAAGTGTTACAGCAACCACATAAGGAGATGGTTGATAGTATTGTTGACGATGATTTTTTGAATTATGCGCCCTTTTCCCATACGTCCAGCACTTACCTCACCTTCCTTTTTCTTGTGAAAGTTGTTAGTTGTCTTCTTGGAAATGCTGGTGCTAGAATTGGCGTTTGAGGTTGTTACCTTTCCACTTTTCAAACCAGCTTCGACTTTGACTCCTACTGCGACAATGTCAGAGAAGTTGGATGTAACGCTGTTGATCAGTCTTTCATAGAACTCTGGCCTGACCGTGTCTACGAACTAGTCTACGAGCTCTTTTTCAGTGAGAGGTGGCTCAACCTGAGCTGCAATTCTGAGCCATCTTTGCTCATACTTTTTGAAGGACTCAGTGGTTTTTTACGTCATGCTAAGAAGTTGACGAAGATCTGGAGCCAGATCCATGTTATACTTGTACTGCTGAATGAAAGCATCCGATAAGTCTTGGAAACTCTGAATTTTTGCTTGGTGCAAGCTTAAGTACTACTTGGCTGACGCTCCCTTGAGACTGTCTTAGGAGAAGTGTACCAACAATTTGTCATTTTCAATGTGCGGAGCCATCCGCCTGCAACACATTATCAGATGTACTTTGGGATAGGGAGTTCCCTCGTACTTATCAAACATGGGCATCTTAAACTTCTGTGGGAACACCAATATGGATACCAAGCACATGTCCTTAGCATTGGATCCAAAGACATTACTTCCTTCAATGGCTTGCATTCTCTTGGCCATGATATCCCTGAGTTGGTCCACCTGCTTGAATAAATATAGGGTTCATTGTTGTTGACACGAATAGTGGCTGAAAACCAGAGGACTGCAGATTGTTGACTGGTGGCAAGAAGTCCCTAGATATGCCAAATGGGAACTCCGTAGTAGTAACTGGAGCTGTTGGGAGATTTGCTGCTGTTGTGGTGACTTCGAAGACCACTGTAGCTTGCGTGTCCATCTTAGCTCTGATCACATTAAGGACTTCTATGATTTGGCTAACATTGTCCTTTATCCCTTTAATATCATTGTCAATCTGGTCGATTCTTCGATCACTGTCTGCCATCTTGCGCTGCGCTTGAGCCCGAGTGTTGTATCTGTGCAGATTCAGTGTGACTTCCCCTTTCTCTCTTCTTTGAACAAGAACAACGGATGAGCTGCAGAACTCGAATGCAAGACCAATGCAGGATGAGATGCAAATGCACAAAGCATTCAAGGAAAAACAATTTTCGCTTACAAACAAAAAATGGAACAACACCTAATGACGTGCTTGAAAAGCAATTTTTTCATTGATAATTCGAAATCTGTTACAATGGATGGCTCTTGCTAAAAAGAAAGACCTTTCTTACAACAAAAGCAACAAAAATAAATGTAACATAGGATTACAATCCTTTTTAGGGAAAACAGGAAATAGTGAATTGTTGATCATTCTAACAAGATGATCCTTCTCCTTCTTGAGCTTCGGTGCGAGCTTGATACTGGAGAATGATCTCCCACAGGTCTTCATTTTCGCGCTGAGTTTTGATCAAGGCATACTTCAACTTCTCCCTAATTACAGGGACTTCTAGTTCCATTGTTATCTCATGATCATGAGTGTAGAACATTGTCAAAGCTATCTCTTTTGACCAAAGTAGATAAGCTCTAGTGGTCAAGCAGCTTATATTCTCTATTGCGGTTATCCCTTGGATGTGAGGGTGCCTCCAAGCATAGCTGGCTCGGGCTTCTAACTCTTGATTGCTACCTGTTTCACAAAATTAAGGTCTTAGCAACTCTGGCTCGGGCTCTGGCCCGGTTGGATACCCATACTGGCGTTAAGTGAGAATTGGGTTGTAGCTGATAACACCTCTTGTTCCAATGAGGGGTACGTTGGGGAAGTCCCCACAGCTAGGGATCATGGCTGTACCACCGAGCCTGGGATCGTACCAAGTGATATCATAATGTTTGAGAGTGATAAGCTTTGCAATCCATGCGTCCTTGCTATAAAGATTCCAGAGAAAGTGAGTCCTGGGCAAATGGGAAGTGAACCATCTGCTGAGCAATACGATACAGCATGAGAACTGTCTGAGATCTTATAATGCATGGCGGTGGATGACCACGTATGTGCCTGCTAGTAATTCATTCACATGATTTCTGATGATGAAGAGACAAATAGCCTCCTCGCTGATGAACTCATTACAACTTGGAAAGAGATACATGCCGTATATCAGGAATGCCAAGATTGCTTCGAAAATACCCAAATTTCTACTTTCATAGTGAAATTCATCCATTTCCATCAATGGCCTTGCCTCCTTTCCATAGAAACCTCCTTTTTCTCTCATAGTGGGTAATTCTTCTAGCCTAAGATGTAATTCTTTGGCCAAGTCTCTTCTTCTCGGTTTCCCATAAAGAGCCTTGATGGTTAGCGGAATCTTCAGATAATCAGAATATTCTTCTACGGTTAGAAGTAATTGGAAATCTGGGAAGATAAAGCAATGGTACACTAGATCATAAAACTCAACGAGGGCATGCAACATGCATCTGTCAACTTGAGCATTAAGTAACGGCAGAAGATCTCCATATTTCATGATGAATGCGGCAGGATTCCTAACAAGGCCTGCAAAAATCCTGAGGTTGTCCAACTTCAAATCTGGGAATGGGAGCGTGCTTTGTCGTACCATGTTGTTTGCAAAAGAAAATTTTGAATTTCCTTGAATGGTTAGAAAATGCGAATGCAAATGAAAAAAGGGTCATGGAACACAAATATTTGTAAACATCAAAAGGCGTTATAGGCTTAAATTCATTGCTCAACAAGACTGAATTACAAAATATTGGTAATTCTTACAAGAGTTTTAAACAGAAAGCTAAATAAAAGCTAACAAAAAGTTCTAAGAAGGTTCTCTTAATAGCCTCATGTTGAGCTTCTTAATCTCTTTTTCCATATGAGCTTTCTCGAGAATGAGCTTATCCACAATCAACTTCCATGGAGTCGACTGAGGACTAGAAGAAAACAAATCCTGATGCGCCTTCCTCTTCTTACAAGAGAGTACTTCTTCATTCTTCATCTGTAGTTGTTTCTGGAGTTCTGCATTTTCTTCAACAACCACTTGATACTTGTGCTTCCAAGCGTCCTCTGTTTGTCGCACTTTACTCAAAGCAATTTTCAGATTCTCTTCCTCAGACATGAAGATCAAGGTGCATTCCTCCTTCAATACCATGGGTTCTTGCTGAGGATAAGGCATCTTCAACGCGATGGCTCGCTTTCGGACCCATTGGAGATATGGTTCCAAAGAGACATAATTAAGTTTTCCTAGGTCCTTCTTCACTTTCTTATGCAAATGACTCAAAGCTTTTAGGATCTTTCCTTTCAGCTCTTGACTATTCTTCTCTTCCTTGAAGAAAATACTTTCCACATGAACACTGTTAGGCTTGTCCTTCAAAGGCTATCCTAACTATCGACGAGCGAGAACTGGATTGTAAATGATTCCTCCATTAGTACCAAGAAGAGGTACGTTACCAAAATCTCCACAATTGTCAATGATCATCGTTCCATCATAGTCATAATTGTACTAATCAATGTCGGAGTGAGTGAGGGCCATGATCTTCTGTGACCACCAAACATCCTTCTGATCCCAAAAAGTGTTAGCTTTAGCCAAATGTGAAATAAACCACTTGTATAATAAAGGAACACGACAAGTGACCATCCATCCATTATGAAAATTCCTTAGATGAACAAAATGATAGGCATCTACTAGAAAAGTAGGCACAGGGTTCTTCTTCAAGAAGATCTTGATGGCATTGAGTTCCACAAAATTTTCGAAGCTAGGGAAAAAAAAGATACCATAAATGAGCAAGGCAAGGATAGCCTCGAATGCATCCATGCTGAAATGATTTGCATAGTATTGAGCTTTCTTGATCAAGAACTCTGTAGTTAAGCCAAAAACTCCTCCTTTTGTAGTCATATTGTTTTGAATATCAACCAATCCCAAACATGTAGCCTTGGAAATATCCTGCTCCTTAGGGTCCTTCTCCATGATTGGAAAAGAAGACTCGTCAATAATGGGAAATCCAACCAAATAGGAGTATTCCTCTAGTGTGGGTACTAGCTGATAATCGGGAAAAGTGAAACAATGGTAGATTGGATCATAGAACTGGAGAAGCATGGAGAGAAGTCCATTATCCATCTTCATCTTCAATAGTGACAACAACTTCCCATATCTTCTATTGAATCCCTCTAGATCTGTCACCAAGGTGCTCAGCCTCCTTAGGTCATCCAAGTTAAAACTCTTGTAAGTGTACTTCAAAGTTTTCTTTCTTTTACCGTCCATAACAACCTTGATGTTTACAAACAAAAAAGTCTAAGTTCCATGAAACCTTATGGTATGATGCTCATGAATGCAAGAATGCACAAACACGTGCAAGCAAAAATCACACATATGCACACAGACAAAAGCCTAGGTTTAGAGAACACGAGTATGAAGCCATGGTCTACCCATCCCAAAAGGTATGTAATATGGATTCTAAAACCTGCAAAATAGGGTTCTAAGAGTTCTCAGAGTCAACAACCCATCTTTAAGATATTATCAATTTCCCAAATCACTCGGTAATCGATAATATTCTCAAGAAAGTCTTGTCCAAGTGTAGTATCGCGTATCAACTACTTTGGAATACTCCCTTATAGCCATCGCACTACGTCCTAATAAAGCCAAAGTGGGGTAAACTGTATTCTAAAGGTCCACAGTGTCACAGGCTCCTTCGTCGAAAGTAGCAATGTTTTCATGAATACTCGTTCAACAAAACTAACTCTCAAGAGGGCCTCCACTGAGCAGTGGTTTCTCAAGTTAGCTTGGTCGGGAATCAACTCCCTATAAGCCTTCTTAAATATACCACCATCTATCATAAGTGCGCTCGAGTATGGGTATAGGACTTCCTAACCACCCAAAGCACCCAATATCCCACACACAAACAAATATATTGACAAATATACATGTTAAACAAATATTCACAAATATAGCATGCAATCAAACAAAATAGGCTAAACCCTCAAGTTTAAGAATCCCCAGTGAAGTCGCCATTTCTGTTGCAGTGATAATCGCGGTACCAAGCTATTGATTAACTTGAATCTTAATTCTTAAAATTCACAATCGGAGTTGGATTTATCCAAAGGAAAGGTTAAATAAAGAAAAACCCTTTTGTGCGATGTAACAACAACGCTAAAGATTTGGGGATCGAGGGTTGGTTATGCTTAGGGTAGGTATTTCACATCCTAAACATCTGTAGTACTCTACAGGAACCTTTTGTTTGTTTGCATGCTAAAACTTGTTAAATGCTTGCTATGGTTTGGGATTGGGTGAAAAAGGTTTAGGTAAAGACCTAGGGATAGTTTCTAATTTTTCTTGCAAAGATATCACAACCTCTGCCTACGTATCCTAATTAGGATAGAATCAGAGCAATGTAGTTCACCTCACTAGGGATAGATGAACATTTGATTATGATCAAGGTTCAAAGTGGAACAAACAAAAAAATTCTTGTATAGAGTTTAACAAAACTCTCTAATCTAAGTTGTACACTCAAAGAAATTGACTTTTACAAAAGCCAAGAGGGGAGTAAGTAATCATGACAATGATTCTTACATAGAGTTAACAAACTCTATCTTAAAGTTCTAGTTGAAAGATACTCCTAACAAGGGGTAGGTCTTTTAGACTTTAAGCAAAGTCTAGTGTCTTGGTTCTAACTTAACGAAGATGGAGATGACTTAACAAAGTCGAGGGGAGTGTTATGATTTATCTATGACCTCGAGGGTCAATAGAGAGGCTTTCCTTTGGAATGGAAAAGATTAGACAACTTGGATGAGAACTAAAGAGTTCCATCACTTGGGGAAATAAACTTAACAAAGCAATACTCATTTAAACATGATGAATACAAGAAATATGGTCACAACCAAGAATAAGCAATCATATTACAATAGGCAAGGATTCCAATTAAGATAAATGATTACAACCAAAGTAGTTATCAAGATATTACAATATCATGAAGGGGCAAGTTCTTTCAAGACTTAAAATGATGAAAGGTAAAAACCAATGGCATATTTAACAAAGACGGGGATATTTCTTAACAAAAGTGGAAGGGCATCTTAACAAAGATAAAGATGTATCTTGACAAAGATGTGGTCTTTTAGAGCTTACAAAATGTCATATGTAATTACAATCATCAAGTATAATTAGATAATGTCACAACAAATGTAAGGGAAAAGTTCAAAACTTCATGAGGAAAACTTTTAAGTTTTAAGAGAAGATCAAACACAAATGCTTACAAGAAAGATTTTAAGTCAAATTCAAATACACAAGGATGCTAACAAGCCAAGTTTCAAATTAAAACTCAAAGAGAATGAAATCCAAAGGGGAAATGAAAGAGGAAAGATAGGAGGGTGAAAACCCTAAAACGAATCGCAATTTCCTCATAATGTAAAGTGTTTATAAAATAAGAATTTTAGAATTCTTGAAGCATTATATGAAAATACACATTAATTTAAAAATTTATCAAAAAGAATCATTAAAAAATGATTAAAAATGAAAGAGTTATGGAATTTTGAAATTTAATGACAATTAAATAAAATTACATAAAAAATCAATTGCTAAAAATAAGAAATGCCTCCCCCAAGGCTTGAACCCAAGACCTTGGGGTCGTCGGCTTAAAACTAAGCCAACTCAACCAACCCAAGCGTATGAAAGGGAACAGAAATGGAAGAAGATATAATGAAAATCAAGGAAAATCATGAAAAAATGAAAAAAAGCCCTCACAGAGGGACGAACACAAGTTCACGCGCATGGTAAGTTCTTATGGGCAAGGTTACAACCACTGGGGTGGCATTACATCTGTTGTATCAAGCCACCCCATTGAAATATATACCAAGACAGACACATATTTCTGGGCAAGGTAAAGCAATAACAAGGCAAGATTGTGAAAATGACTTGATTCAAATTTCTTCAATTCTTGATCATTTTTAATGAAACAAAAGCCTAACTTGCTTGTTTTTTCATGAGGATTACAATGGTTCCAACCAAATTTTAAAAAGATGTCTCCGACTTAAAACACGATGGAGCATGCTAAGATGAGAGAGCTGCTGCTAGTCTCTTAAGGTTCACAAAGGTTGAGCTCATGTCTTTGATTGTCTAGCCTGTAGTAGTGTACATAGGACTGTCATTAGGGTTTGACTGGTGAATGTTTTTGGAGTCTTGTTTAAGGCTGTTGTCATGCGTGTCTAGTTGAATTCATGTCAGGTTTGAATTTTGAGCATTGGTGACATAGTGTAGACACTGTTCTCATTGTGTACCTACTGTCTAACTAGTTAGGATGTTTATCAATCTAGCTTCTCATCATAACTGCAGCTAGTCTCTTAAGGTTCACAAAGGGTGAGCTCATGTCTTTGATTGTCTAGTTAGGGTAGCTTGGACTGTAAGGTTTTTCTGCATAGGCTTTGGACTGCTGCTGTTTGTTGTGCATAATAGTATTAAATTTTGATGCTTGTGTCTGTTTCAAAACACCCTTGTTTGAATTATATTATAATCTGTAGAGACATGTTGGTTGGGATTCATCAGTACATATTGTTGAAATACCACCAACTTGGTTGCAACTGAGATCAGTTGGATGATGGATTGGCATGTTGGTTGCTTTAGAAAGCATGTTACCTTGGCCTGCTGTTTGTTTTTCTGTTTTGAACAGTTGTTAACCTCTAATACCATTTAACTTTATCTTTAAAACAATTGCAATTTGTGTGTGTAAGGTTCTTAGTTTATGGCAATTGGATTGATAATTTGGTTGCTGTCTTGGATTCATTGTTTTTGTTGAGATGCAAAATCCATTTTAAACCACTTCACTAAGTTTGAAACTTGACAACCACATCTTGATTCAATAACAAACTAAGCCTTTTCTTTGAAGATAAACCATGAGCAACATATCTCAAGCATGATCAGTCCCTTACATGTCCTTAATTGCATCTGTTTTGATCTAAAAATCTCAAAATGCATTTCAAAGTTCATCTTAGCATGTTCCATCGTGTTTTAAGTTGGAGACATCTTTGTAAAATTTGGTTGGCACCATTGTAATCCTCATGAAAAAACAATCAAGTTAGACTTTTGTTTCATTAAAAATGACCAAGAATTGAAGAAATTGGAATCAAGTCGTATTCACATTCTTGCCTTGTTCTTACTTTACCTTGCCCATAAATATGTGCCTTTCTTGGTATATATCTCAATGGGGTGGCTTGATACAACGGATGTATCGCCACCTCAGTGGTTGTAACCTTGCCCATAAGAACTTACCATGCGCGTGAACTTGTGTTCGACCCTCAATGAGGGGTTTTTTGCGCTGTTTCATGATTTTCCTTGATTTTAATTATATCTTCTTCCATTTCCGTTCCCTTTCACATGTTTGGGTTGGTTGAGTTGGCTTAGTTTTAAGCCCATGACCCCATGGTCTTGGCTTCAAGCCTTGGTGGAGGCATTTCTTCTTTTTAGCAATTGATTTTTTATGTAATTTTATTTATTTGTCATTAAATTTCAAAATTCCATAACTCTTTCATTTTTAATCATTTTTAATGATTATTTTTGATAAATTTTTATATTAAAGTTTATTTTCATATAATTCTCAAAGAATTCTAA
This sequence comes from Lathyrus sativus, assembly GCA_963859935.3. Classification (NCBI taxonomy): domain Eukaryota; kingdom Viridiplantae; phylum Streptophyta; class Magnoliopsida; order Fabales; family Fabaceae; genus Lathyrus; species Lathyrus sativus. Next base: position 27,677 of record CAWUDS030003988.1, read on the forward strand.
AATTCTTATTTTAGAAACACTTTATATTATGAGGAAATTGCGTTTCGTTTTAGGGTTTTCACCCTCTTATCTTTCCTCTTCCATTTCCACTTTGGATTTCATTCTCTTTAAGTTTTAATTTAAAATTTGGCTTGCTGGAATCCTTGTGTACTTGAGTTTGACTTAAACTCTTTTTTGTAAGAATTTGTGTTTGATCTTCTCTTAAAACATGAAAGTTTTCCCCATGAAGTTTTGAACTTTTCCCTTACATTTGTTGTGACGTTATCTAATTATACTTGATGATTGTAATTACATATGAAATTTTGTAAGCTTTAAAATACCACATCTTTGTCAAGACACATCTTTATCTTTGTTAAGATCCCCTTCCATTTTTGTTAAGAAATATCCCCGTCTTTGTTAAGATATGCCATTGCTTTTTACCTTTCATCATTTTAAGTCTTGAAAGAACTTGCCCCTTCATGATATTGTAATATCTTGATGACTATTTTGGTTGTAATCATATATCTTGATTGGAATCCTTGCCTATTGTAATATGATTTCTTATTCTTGGTTGTAACCATATTTCTTGTATTCATCATGTTTAAATGAGTATTGCTTTGTTAAGTTTATTTCTCCAAGTGATGGAACTCTTTAGTTCTCATCCAAGTTGCCTAATCTTTTCCATTCCAAAGGAAAGCCTCTCTATTGACCCTCGAGGTCATAAATAGCTCATAACACTCCCCTCGACTTTGATCAGTCATCTCCGTCTTAGTTAAGTTAGAACCAAGCCACTAGACTTTGCTTAAAGTCTAAAAGACATACCCCTTGTTAGGAGTATCTTTCAACTAGAACTTTAAGATAGAGTTTTTTAACTCTATGTAAGAATCATTATCTTGATTACTTACTCCCCTCTTGGCTTTTGTAAAAGTCAATATCTTTGAGTGTACAACATAGACTAAAGAGTTTTGTTCAACTATATACAAGCATTTTTATGTTTGTTCCCCTTTGAACCATGATCATAATCAAGCGTTCATCTATCCCTAGTGAGGTAAACTACGATTGCTCTGATTATATCCTTGTTAGGATACTGTTGCACCCCAAACGTTTCCCAACCTTTTTCCTTGGCTAGCTTTTGTTTCATTTCATTTCTTTCTAGCATTTGCATTGCATAACATGTTGCATTGAACAGGGGATCAAGAGTTTGTACACATAAGGAGGAGTCCACTCAGGGGGTTGAGCCTAAGCAAGGGGTGTTACTCAAGTTGGATGGTAATCAAGTCCTCAGGAAGTGGGCAATGGTCTTATGAAAGAAAGGATGGATGTATGTGGGTCAACTCCTGACTTGGAGGCCAGTTCAAGATCATCAGAGGATTGTGAATCATGGGTATGGATATATGAAGTTTAGAGAGCTCGTGGAGTGCCTTGAGGGTCATTGTGGAGCTCATCCAAGGGTTTGTTCTAAGTGTGAAAGGTTACAGTTGAAGTTGATGCAACTAGGATTTCCATTTGACTAATCCTCAGTCAACTGTGCAATTGAAGGAGATTAAAACTCAATTAAAAGTCTCTACGATCATGGGATGTTGTGTTAATATATATGAGATATCATTTCAAGTTCAATTCATCAAGGATCAAGTGTGTGAGAAGTTACTAAATTAGAGTTCCCAGGGTAAAATCACCTATTTAGTACCTGATTTCAAGACCACCTATCTCAGGATACAAGTTTCATCTCAACTTTTGACCAACATGGAACTTGTAGAGCATGTTCTTAGCTTTAATTTGATTACTAGAAGTCTTTGATTGGATTTCAAGTTATGATCCAGACAAGTTACAGGTCATCAGAGGGATGTGATTTTAGTCAACAAAAGTCAACAAAAGTCAACAAAAGTCAACCACCTTCCAGGCCATGTTTGACCTAGAAGGATGTTTCTCCTCAACTTTTTGCCAACATGAAAGTTGAAGGTCTTGATCTTAGCTTTCCAAAATGTACTAGAAGTCTTTCATCGGATTTGTAGAACTCAAGTTATGTGGTTTACAAGTCAGGGGTATTTTGGGAAAGTAAGATTACAAGTCATAAAATTATAGGTCCATTTCACCAACTTGCACACTTCAAATGGAAATCTTTTCAACATGAAACTTGCTCCAAATAGGGCCATTTGCATTACCAAATCATCTCTTCTCATGATTGGAGCTTGGATTGAAGAATTGGGATTTGAATTTTTCATAAAGAAGGCTTAAAATGAGAAATTGAGAATTAATTGATTTGGAACTTGTTCAAAGCAAATTTATTCATTTTTTGAGTGCAATTGATGTTCTAAATTCAATACCAATTCCACATTTACATTTTGAGGTCATGTGGTTGGCCATTTTCATGTTTTCTTCACCATGAAGTAACAAATTGGAAATCTACCATAGGATCAAAAACAAGGGCTAATTCTTGACCCTTTGATTAACCAAAGCCATGTGCAATTGATTTGGAACAAAATATGAGCATGTGCAGTGGGAAATTCGTAAGTTTGGCAAAGGAAAAAGTGAGTGAAAATTGAAATTCCATTCTTCAAAATTAGCCAAAATTGGGCCCCCATTTGATGTTAAATTCGTGACGTACATTAGATGTAGATGATTTCTTGATGTTTTTAAGTGATGTTTGAGGACATTTTGGTTTTGATCTTGGATCTGTGTTGCTTCGATTTAGATTTATTATGAGGTTTCTGGCCTAATTAGTGGTAGACTCGTATTCTACGCATGATGTAGATGAGTTTTGATATTTAATCTATTGATTTTGGACGTCTTTTGGTGGCTGTGTACTGCGCGCGGTGGCCGGAGACATGAGGAAGATGACTGGAGCTATTGTCCGGCCACCACCTGGTTTTAGGTTTTCTAAGTGGAGAAGATGACGTCTGGACTGTGGATCTTGCTTACTTTTGATTTGGATGGTCGTGATTAAGACACATGGTAGGCTCGTGTTGACCGTGCACCATGTAACCATATTTGAAATTTCATTAATGCGTTGGCTAGTTCTCAGCCCTCTGATGCGTTTACAATTGATCATGTATTCCACCGTGCGCCTCCTTTGACCTGATGCACCTGATCATTGTTTGAATTCGGATTTTGCGCTTGGGCCTCATTGCTATTCAGACCCCCCTGTCTAGCCCAATTCCACTTTTCAACTAATTTCGCTTGCTATTCACACCACAGTCTTGTTCATTTTCGTTTATTTTCTTTTCTTTTTGTTTTAATTTTTTCTGTTTGAAATTAATTCATTATAAATAATTCCCCAACTATTAAAATTTACCAAAAATATGTTTTAGACTCATTGACTTGTCTTTTATTTTATAGTATTTTTATTTTATTTTTTTCAGTTTATTTTCATTTAAAAAAGAATTAATTAATTAGGGATGTTTTATTTGAATTAAATTGTGGCATTTGTTTTCTCTTGATTTTATTTCTGGGTTTATACTCCTTATTTTTGCATTAAATGTTTTGTGCATTGCACTAACATGTTTAAGGATTTTTGCATATTTTTCTTTCTATTTTTTATCAAGTTTTGTTTAAGGTTTTGGCTTGGTTTTGTGAACCTTTCTTTTTGCCCTAGTTCAGGGCATACCTTGTGTGTTTGCTTTCAGTTGAGGTAGCTTTTCTTTGATTTTTGATCTCTAATTTGGACCCCTGGTTTCTAACACTTTAGGGGTCCAATGAGATTTTATTTGATATTTTTAGGAGCTGTTTACTATTTTTCATGCCTTTTCCATTTCATGTCTACATTGTGTGATTCCCTTTTGCATATGTGACTTAAGTGTTGACTTGTTTGCTTGCTTTTGTTGCATCTCTCTTTCTCCTTTCTCTTTGCATCTTCATATGCATGCTTGGTTGAGATGAGCTTGTGGTGGCTACTGCCCTACACATGTTTTCCTCCCACTTTCATTCTATGTGTTCTTACTTGTGCATTTGTGTTTGCATCCTTCATTTGCATTGTTTCCTTTATTGTTTCTTCTTCTTCTTTTGTCTTCCTTCCCTTAGGACTTATAACCTCTCGTGTTCAATAGAGGTTATGATAGGCATTAGGGTTCTAACCATGCATGATAACATTTGGTAGTGATTTACCTTTTGTAATCCCAACTTTAGGTGCACTTTGCATGACAACTTCTAGGGTTTGGTCTAGTCCCCTCTAGTTTGTCCCTTTCTCTTCTCATCTACAAACAACTTCAATCCACCTAATAAAGATAATGAATGTTGTGCCATGAGCCTTGTACTTTGGAAATGGTGATTGAGTGGTTACCTCTCAATTACCTAGAGTTTTTAGTATACGTCCTTAGGATGATATGCGACGCATTCGATCCTCGGTTTTAGACTTTGTTACAACATACATTATGAACACTCTAATTCAAAACACTTCTTCTTAAAAAACACAAAAACACTTCAAACCTTTTTATCCTTCGGGATCTTAATCAGGAAAACCTTTTTCATAAGAAAGAGTGTTGTTAACTTTCAATCCTATCGCAAACGGTAACGCCTAAGTCTCCAATGGTCGAGCTGCATACACCAAACTGCTAGAACTGTCTGTTAACCCTACTTGGGTAAAACATTTGAACAACATGTGTTGTCGTTAGCCCGAACTACGTTTGCTCTGATCTTTCATGCTAGATGAAAATACGTAGGCATAAGACGCGACGTCTTAGCGAGCAACTCTCTCCCTTTCTTTAGCCGTAGTTAGGCGAACTACGTTGACTCTGACTTTCCCATTGCACAAGGGAGTACGTAGGCACAAAACGGCGATGCTCTGCCAAGTCAGTTCTTTTCTTTTTTCTTTTGTCCATAAGCCTTTAGCATAGATAGTTTACACACCCTTTTAGATAGACAACAATGCGTGGATCCCGTCGAGTACGACAGACGTGAGGGGTGCTAATACCTTTCCCTTGCATAACTGACTCCCGAATCCAGACGCGGTTGCGATGACCTTGTCTTTCCCATTTTCTTTAGGTTTTTGCGATTTTTTCCTTTCCCTCTATTTGGGATAAATAACGAAAGTGGCGACTCTTCTTTTTTTCCGCCGGTTGTTTTTCACAGTTGCGATAGCTGGCGACTCTGCTGGGGAACAGAATATCGCCTATGCGAGTCAATCCTAGCGCTTGTGTGTTTATCTTTGGGTGTTGTATATATGTGCTTTATTTACTTTCCCACATTTATTTTCCGCATCATATATCATTTGTGTTGTGATGTGGGAAGGGGGAGTTCTGATGAATGATAAGTCGGACCTGGGCTTGAGTACATACTTAGCATTAGTAGTAGAGACTAGTGGGGGGCATGTTTCTTAGCAGACATAGTTCCCCATGAAATTCACCCTCAGTTGAGATTCTCTTTGATGACTTCCCAACTGGCCCTAAGGGCTCGGTGGGAGGTTGGATCTGAGGATTGTCGACTCTGGGAACCGATCATTTGTGAGTCAGCTAAGTGACGCCTCTTCAGGGGATAATGATGCCAAACCAGAAATGGTGAATGTATCATCATTTCTTGAAAGTCTGTGACGCTGACAAACGCATAGGATGCCATACCGTATCAGTGAATAGGTCCATACCTGTGAGTGGGATTGGGGTTATGCAGGAAACTTCTACCTTCAGATTACCCGGTTTTCTCCACAGTTTAAATCTGGATTATTGGTATCAATTGGTTTCTATCGGAGCAGTGCTATGTTCTTGCTGAAGCAGAGCTCTGATCTTCCACAGTCTACAACACATCGGTCTTGATCCCTTGTGTGTGCATTAGCATTGTACATTTTTCATCGTATTTTCATTTCATTTTTGCATATCCATCCTCAGCCGGAACAGGGAGCTTACCCGTCTTTTGTCTGCTTCGTTAGTTGATTTCCCGACATTCGTATTGGATCTGAGTTAGCTTCTAGAAGGATCATGAACTCAGGAGAGAAAAACTTGGTTGTTATAAGGGAAGAGTTTGAATTGATGAAGAATCAATTGAGTCAACTTGTGGAAGCCATGTCAGCTATGACTAGAGGAGAGGCCAGTATTCAGAGGACTCCATTGAACAATGTTGCTCAAACTCATCACGTGCCGATTCCTGTTGAAGAGCATCCCATTGCCAGAGATAGAGATTCTTCTTCTCTCCATGACACAGACTATCATAGTTTCACGTTCTCTGTGCCAAATCCTCATAGGATTGTTCCAAAGGTTAATGCTGAAGACCCGTAGACTGTTGAATTTATGGGAAAATGTCAACTGTTGGAGGAAAAGCTTGATACCCTGATGGGTCATGATACTCATGATTTGAATGCTTTGAGCATGTGCTTAGTGTCAGGTCTTGTGATGCCTCCAAAGTTCAAAATGCCGAATTTTGAGAAGTTCAAAGGGGATAGTTGTCCGGAGCAGCATCTGGTAATGTTTTGTAGGAGAATGACTTCACATGTTCACAATGATCAGCTTATGATTCACTGTTTTCAAGACAGTCTGAGTGGAGCATCGTTGAGTTGGTATATGCAGTTGGAGAGTGGTTGTATCCGATCATGGTCAGATTTAGCCAATGCCTTTGTGAAGCAGTATGACTACAATCTCAATATGGCTCCTAGTCGCATGCAGTTACAAGAATTATCTCAGGCGGACAATGAATCCTTTAGAGGGTATGTGCAGAGATGGAGAGAATTCACTGCTCGTGTTCAACCACTGCATTAGGATAGAGAACTGGTTGACATCTTCTTGGGTACCCAGAAGGGCCATTACTTTGACAAGTTGATCAGTGTTGGGATGTCAAACTTTGCCGACTTGGTGATAATGGGTGAACGTGTTGAGAGTGGACTAAAGAATGGGAAGATTAGAGACATTTCCTTTATCTCAGTTGAGGAGAATAAGTTAGTTGTGAGTTCTCAGGAAGAATGGGAGAAAGGAAGTGATCTTATCTCAGAATCTTCGGCATCTCAAGTTCAGTCTTCAGACGTTTCAAGTGTTCAAAGTCAACGGTCTTACCGTCATCATCCACGTCAGCATGCTCGACGAAGACCAAGGAAACCCGAAAGGCAGTTTACTCAGCTACCAATATCATACAGTCAGATGTTGCCGGATTTGGTCAGAGGGGGATTGATAGTGCCAAAGAAGATCGATGCGGTGATCCCTCCATATACGCCAGGTTTTAATGTCAACGCCCGCTGTGAGTACCATGCTGGGGCGCAGGGGCATTCAACCGACAACTGCAAAGTGCTTAAAAGCCAGATTCAAAATCTGCTGGACTCTGATATGTTCTCGATCACACCTCATGGTATCCGGATTAACAAGTTCTGCCATGTGGGTTCAGCAGTTCGCGTCATGAAAGAATTCACCGATGACAAAGGTTCAAAAGAGCATCAGTTTGGTTTCAATAAGCGACTTTTAAGATGGCTGGTTCAGCGGTTAATCAGTGTGAAAGCCCAGTTCCCAAAAGCTGGCAGTTTTCGTTTTATTCTGTTATTTCTTCATGTTTGTAATTTCCTTTCCTGTTTAAAGTGCAATCTCATTTGTAAAACTTGTTGTTTTTGTTGATTGATATTAATGAAATGAATATGCATGTTTTGATTTAATCCATTCTTGTTCACTAATTGCTTTTTACAGATGTTACACGCTTGTTCAAGCGGAGTCCGGGGAGGATGACGAAGTTTAAAGACGCGCAAGCTTCCGAAAGTATGCTTTTGAACAAAAAACCCGTTGATGATGTACATGCATTGTTTCAAATTCCCAAACACTGGAGATATAAGGATGATAATCCCTTGTCAACCCCTTTGAGCCTAGTTGTAGGAGTTTCTTTTTGAAAATGAAAAAACCTAAATCTTAACCCGGGGCAGGGTAGGTGTCAGCTAATTTTGACCGAACATTCAAAAATGCAATAGGAGTTGTTCCCATTCGAGGATAGATCACACTTGTATAGGTCGTTCCTAAAAAACCACAGTGGTTAAACCTTGCCGATAAGGAGTGAAACAGTCACGTTATTCCCCAAAGAGTCAGACAAGCCGATGTCACACGATTTGTTAAAAAAGAAAAAGAAAAAGAGAAAACAAAGCCCGCTAAGTCGAATCTTGAAAGCAAACGACTTAGGAAAAAATTAGGGCATCCTGATGGACCTTGAAATCAAAAGAAGCTCAAAAGAGCCAGTCCAGACAAAAGTTAGGGAAATTAAAAAATGATGGTGAAAAACAAGTCGTGTGATTCAGGCACCAAAAGACGAAAAGCGAGTGACTGTCGTTCCAAAAAAGAAAACTTGTGGTTTCCTGAACCAACACTCCTGTCCTCAACCTCTGAGAGGTGAGCGCTAGTGTCAAATTAGCTGAATATAGGATTGGAGAACATCCCGGAGAATGGGTGGATTAAAATAAACTTTGAGCCTTTATCCTTTCCTTATAAACCGTGAACCTGACCAAATTACAACCTGAAAAAGTTCTAATTGAAGCAGGTTTGTTTTGAAAGCATACTTCGGTAAAGATCGCATCGAAACTGACTCCTGAAAGGATTCCTCTTACAACGTTGTGCTAATGTTGACATGTTGACATATGATTTATTCACTTTATGTCACAAATTTTCCCAGTGAACATATTTGATTTCAAAAACTGTCATATGCAATGCATTTAATATATCTTTTATGCAGGACAACTTGTTTTACTTGTGAGTAAACACTTATCAGCAGGGGAGTTTCCACAGCGGAAAGATTGATCAGGATAGAATGCGAATTGCCTGAATACTCCATTGAACTGGGGCAAGTTATATCAAATGATCATGGGAGTCAGCCATCCAGAAGTCAATTAATCTGAGGTAGTCGAGTCGAGATTCGGCGAATCTCTTGCAGCCAAGAAACACTTTCCCCACAGGTCATCTAATCAGGTGCAAAGTCGTTGCAGACTGGGGCAGACCACCCAAAGAGCGCAGAAGCTATTCCTTATCTGTGGGGCAATTAACGTGAAACACCTTTTCGAGGTTCAAGATGCTTAGGCAGTGCATATCAATCCATCAGGGCATGAGATTTCAAATTTCCTTTTGAGGAATATCACCGCAGAGGTCCCACGAGTTGGGGCAAATTTGGAAGCGCAGGAATTGTTCCTTTCCATGTCTTCAAGTGCAAGAAGAATGTCGGGAAGTCACGTTACTATCCTTTGACCCTTTTAACCAAAAACCTTTGAGTTCAGACAGGGTATATTCTCCAACATTAGTTGCACCTGATCCTTGGCAAATCCAATTCCCTTTAATACGCTTGAAGACTTCGTCTGTTTTCTCCAACAAAATTCCAATCATCATTGGCATGTGTAAGCTATCTCCAGGAGAGTCCAATCATACTTGGCACATCTGGTTATCCCCAGAGGAGTTGGCTTCACCTTTCCAGCATTTATTTTACTGGAATGTTCTGTTGTATCCAGCTTTCCCCGGCAGCCCGAGCCTGCATTTGCATTTTTGCATATATCATTATATTTGTATCATCCTTCCATTTCATCCTCAAATGCGTAGCATTTCCATTTTGTATGGAGCATTACGCCATATTCAAACATACGCATATGCATTCGAAGCATAAGCCAGTTTTCTGTCAGCTTTCCGTGGCAATTTGAATATCACTTTGCAATCAATACAGGGGCATTTATCCAACAGCTTTGTTCAGACAACTTAACGGTTTATTCGGGTTTTAGATCATTCGAAGGTTATGATTTTGTCCAACAGTCTTCTGATGATGACATCCCCAAGAAGAGTTTCTTGGTCCATCAGTCCTCTGATAGTGACATCTCCTAGAAGATTTTCTTTCCGTCAGTTCCTTTCGACGATGTGTTTCCCCAGCAGGTTTCCTCTCGTCTATCAGTAGACGATGCAAGCTTTGTGTATGGTTTTCTCTCCGTCTATCTTTATACCCTGAGAGGTTTCAAGGTGAGCTTTCAAATATGGTTTTCTTTCTGTTTTCGGGATGAGATGACATTCCAAGAGGGGTTTCTCCTAGCTGTTGACTCTTATTGATGTCGGGGTTCTTTGAAGAATGTTAGGATTTCCTAGTTGTTGATTCTTATTGATGACATGGCTCTTTGAAGGTGGTTTTCTTCCTGTTAGTTCTTATTGATGATGTGGCTCCTTTGAAGATATTTTTCCATCAATTCCTATGGACGAAGGGATTATGAAATTTGATGGGTGGTTTTGAGTTTCATTGACATGGTCTATGTTGTTCCTCTCGTCTATCATTAGATGATACGATATTTGGATTGGATGTTCCTCTCGTCTATCATTAGACGATGCGAGAATTTTGGATATACATTTTCCTCTCATCTATCATTAGATGATATGAGTTCTGGATATGATGTTTCTCTGAGTCCATCATTTGGTGATGCAAGTGTTTTTGGATTATCTTTCTTCCTGTCTATCATTAGACGATGTGAACCTTCGGGATTGTTTCTTCTTCCTGTCTATCATTAGACGATGTGAACCTTCGGGATTATTTTTCTTCCTGTCTATCATTAGACGATGTGAACCTTCGGGATTGTTTTTCTTCCTGTCTATCATTAGATGATGTGAACCTTCGGGATTGTTTTTCTTCTTGTCTATCAGTAGATGATATAAATGGATCAAGTGCATGTTGATTCGGCTTTAGACGATGTGAAAAGATCAAGTGCATGTTGATTTGGTTTTGGACAAGGGAAAGGATCAAGTGTATGTTGATCTAGTCCATAGGTTCAGTGTCTGTGGCGTTACACAGATGACTGGCAGTGATGTCAGGTTTTATTTATCGGATGATCAGTCAGCCGATTGCTGTTGCAACTGTCTGCGTTCAGTTTTCTGGATATTTTGTTCCCCAATCAGTGTGTTGCAGTTTATTTTTGCGGTTTGGCAAATTTCTGGGTTTCTTTGATATTCAACCGTCTTCTACCTTAATTGTTTGAAAGCTATTCTCTTTTCATCCATTCAGGTTCAAGCCGTTTGAATAGGGGCAGCTGTTGCACCCCAAAATTTGCCTAACCTTTTTCCTTGACTGGCTTTTGTTTCATTTCATTTCTTTCTAGCATTTGCATTGCATAGCATGTCGCATTGAACAGGGGATCAAGAGTTTGTACACATCAAGAGGAGTCCACTCAGGGGGTTGAGCCTAAGCAAGGGGTGTTACTCAAGTTGGATGGTAATCAAGTCATCAGGAAGTGGGCAGTGGTCTTATGAAAGAAAGCATGGATTTATGTGGGTTAGCTCCTGACTTGGAGGCCAGTTCAAGATCATCAGAGGATTGTGAATCATGGGTATGGATATATGATGTTAAGAGATCTCATGGAGTGCCTTGAGGGTCATTGTGGAGCTCATCCAAGGGTTTGTGCTAAGTGTGAAAGGTTACAGTTGAAGTTGATGCAACTAGGGTTTCCATCTAGCTAATCCTCAATCAACTGTGCAATTGAAGGTGATTAAAACTCAATTCAAAGTCTCTATGGTCCTGGGGTGTTGTTTTAAGATATATGAGATATTATTTCAAGTTCAATTCATCAAGGATCAAGTGTGTGAGAAGTTACTAAATTAGGGTTCCCAGGGCAAAATCCCCTATTTAGTGCCTGACTTCAAGACCACCTATCTCAGGATACAAGTTTCATCTCAACTTTTGACCAACATGGAACTTGTAAAGCATGTTCTTAGCTTTAATTTGAGTATTATAAGTCTTTGATTGGATTTCAAGTTATGATCCAGACAAGTTACAGGTCATCAGAGGGATGTGATTTTAATCAACAAAAGTCAACCCACTTCCAAGCCATTTTTGACCTAGAAGGATGTTTCTCCTCAACTTTTGGCCCACATGAAAGTTGTAGGTCTTGATCTTAGCTTTCCAAAATGTACTAGAAGTCTTTCATCTGATTTGTATAACTCAAGTTATGAGGTTTACAAGTCAGGGGTATTTTGGGAAGTAAGATTACAGGTCATAAAATTATAGGTCCATTTCACCAACTTGCACACTTCAAATGGAAATCTTTTCAACATGAAACTTGCTCTAAATAGGGCCATTTGCATTACCAAATCATCTCTTATCATAATTGGAGCTTGGGTTGAAGAATTGGGATTTGAATTTTTCATAAAGAAGGCTTAAAATGAGAAATTGAGAATTAATTGATTTGGAACTTGTTCAAAGCAAATTTATGCATTTTTTTGAGTGCAATTGATGTTCTAAATTCAATACCAATTCCACATTTACATTTTGAGGTCATGTGGTTGGCCATTTTCATGATTTCTTCACCATGAAGTAACAAATTGGAAATCTACTATAGGATCACAAACAAGGGCTAATTCTTGACCCTTTGATTAACCAAAGCCATGTGGAATTGATTTGGAACAAAATATGAGCATGTGATGTGGGAAATTCGTGAGTTTGGAAAAGCAAAAAGTAAGTGATAATTGAAATTCCATTCTTCCAAATTAGCCACAATTGGGCCCCCATTTGATGTTATATCCAACATATAAGTAGTCTAGATGAAGAATGGAGAGAGAATTAGGTCATTTCGTGCCTAGAGAGCAAGAACACATGAAGAAAAAGTGAGAGCAAGGTGGAATTCAAATTCTGAGATTCATCCATTTTCAGACCAAATTGAGCATCCAAACATCTTTAATAAAGTTCATGGAATGATTTTGGGCATTTTTCATTAAGCTTCGACATAGTTTCAAGGCCCAGTGGAGGCTTTCCACTAGGTAAACTACCTTTCAAACTTTCTCTCAATTCATGATGCCATTCTGTGCCATTTTTGCTTGTTTGTGATCTGTGAGTTGTATAGATCGTTTCTGTCTATGTCTTGTGTCTGTTAGTGACAATTTTTATTGATGGCTTGAAATTTGATTAGCTCGATTTGGACGTTTCATGTTGGTTTAGGCTTAGTTGATGTTGGATTCATGATGTACATTAGATGTAGATGATTTCTGGATGTTTTTAAGTGATGTTTGAGGACATTTTGGTTTTGAGCATGTATCTGTGTTGCTTCGATTTGGATTTATTATGAGGTTTCTGGCCTAATTAGTGGTAGATTCGTATTCTACGCATAATGTAGATGCGTTTTGATATGTAATCTGTTGATTTTGGACGTTTTTTGGTGGCTGTGTACTGCGCGCGGTGGCCAGAGACATGAGGAAGATGACCGGAGCTTTTGTCCGGCCACCACCTGGTTTTAGGTTTTCTAAGTGGAGAAGATGACGTCTACACCGTGGATCGTGCTTACTTTTGATTTGGATGGTCGTGATTAAGAAACATGGTAGGCTTGTGTTAACCGTGCACCATGTAACCATATTTGAAATTTCATTAATGCGTTGGCTAGTTCTCAGTCCTCTGATGCGTTTACCAATTGATCATGTGTTCCACCGTGAATTCGACCGTGCACCTCCTTTGACCTAATGCACCTGATCATTGTTTGAATTCGGATTTTGCGCTTGGGCCTCATTGCTATTCCGACCCCCCTGTCTGGCCCAATTCCACTTTTCAACTAATTTCGCTTGCTATTCACACCACAGTCTTGTTCATTTTCTTTTATTTTCTTTTCTTTTTGTTTTAATTTTTTCTGTTTCAATTTAATTCATTATAAATAATTCCCCAACTATTAAAATTCACGAAAAATATGTTTTAGACACTTTGACTCGCCTTTTATTTTATAGTATTTTTATTTTATTTTTTTCTATTTATTTTCATTTAAAAAAGAATTAATTAATTGGTGATGTTTTATTTGAATTAAATTGTGGCATTTGTTTTCTCTTGATTTTATTGCTGGGTGTATACTCCTTATTTTTTCATGAATTTTTTTTTGCATTGCACTAATATGTTGAAGGATTTTCTCATATTTTTATTTCTATTTTTTATCAATTTTTGTTTAAGGTTTTGGTTTGGTTTTGTGAACCTTTCTTTTTGCCCTAGTTCAGGGCATACCTTGTGTGTTTGCTTTCAGTTGAGGTAGCTTTGCTTTGAGTTTTGATCTCTAATTTGGACCCCTGGTTCCTAACACTTTGGGGGTCCAATGAGATTTTATTTGGTGTTTTTAGGAGTTGTTTACTATTTTTCATGCCTTTTCCATTTCATGTCTACATTGTGTGATTCCCTTTTGCATATGTGACTTAAGTGTTGACTTGTTTGCTTGCTTTTGTTGCATCTCTATTTCTCCTTTCTCTTTGCATCTTCATATGCATGCTTGGTTGAGATGAGCTTGTGGTGGCTACTGCCCCACACTTGTTTTCCTCCCACTTTCATTCTATGTGTTCTTACTTGTGCATTTGTGTTTGCATCCTTCATTTGCATTGTTTCCTTTATTGTTTCTTCTTCTTGTTTTGTCTTCCTTCCCTTAGGACTTATAACCTCTCTTGTTCAATAGAGGTTATGATAGACATTAGGGTTATAACCATGCATGATAACATTAGGTAGAGATTTCCCTTTTGTAATCCCAACTTTAGGTGCACTTTGCATGACAACTTCTAGGGTTTGGTCTAGTCCCCTCTAGTTTGTCCCTTTCTCTTCTCATCTACAAACAACTCCAGTCCACCTAATAAAGATAATGAGTGTTGTGCCATGAGCCTTGTACTTGGGAAATAGTGATTGAGTGGTTACCTCTCAATTACCTAGAGTGTTTAGTATACGTCCTTAGGACGATATGCGACGCATTCGATCCTAGGTTTTAGACTTTGTTACAACATACATTTTGAACACTCTAATTCAAAACACTTCTTCTTAAAAAACACAAAAACACTTCAAACCTTTTTATCCTTCAAGATCTTAATCAGGAAAACCTTTTTCATAAGCATGAGTGTTGTCAACTTTCAGTCCTATCGCAAACGGTAATGCCTAAGTCTCCAATGGTCGAGCTGTATACACCAAACTGCTAGAACTGTCTGTTAACCCTACTCGGGTAAACCTTTTGAACAACCTGTGTTTTCGTTAGCCCGAACTACGTTTGATCTAATCTTTCATGCCAGATGAAAGTACGTAGGCATTAGACGCGACGTCTTAGCGAGCAACTTTCTCCCTTTCTTTAGCCGTAGTTAGGCGAACTAGGTTGACTCTGACTTTCCCATTGCACAAGGGAGTACGTAGGCACAGAACGGCGATGCTCTGCCGAGTCAGTTCTTTTCTTTTATCTTTTGTCCACAAGCCTTTAGCATAGATAGTTTACACACCCCTTTAGATAGACAACAATGCATGCATCCCGTCGAGTACGACAGACGTGAGGGGTGCTAATACCTTCCCCTTGCGTAACTGACTCCCGAATCCAGACATGGTTGCGATGACCTTGTATTTCCCTTTTTCTTTAGGTTTTTGCGATCGTTTCCTTTCCCTCTCTTTTGGATAAATAACGAAAGTGGCGAATCTTCTATTTTTTCCGCCGGTTGTTTTTCGCAGTTGCGACAGATACGTAGGCAGAGGATGCGATATCTTTGCGAGGAAAATTAGAAACTATCCCTAGGTCTTTACCTACACCTTTTCACCCAATCCTAAACCATAGCAAATATTTAGCAAGTATTAGCATGCAAACAAACAAAAGGTTCCTGTAGAGTACTACAGATGTTTAGGATGTGGAATACCTACCCTAGGCATAACCAACCCTCGATCCCCGAATCTTTAGCGTTGTTGTTAGATCGTGCAAAAGGGTTTTTCTTTCTTTAATGTTTCCTTTGGATAAATCAAAGCCCGGTTGTGAACTTTAAGAATTAAGATTCAAGTTAATCAATAGCTTGGTATTGCGATTCTCACCGCAACAGATTAGATACTGATATCGTGGTCCATAAGCTTCCTCTAAAACCAGAATGTCCTCCTGTTAAGCAAAAACTCCGACGATCAAGACCAGACATGGCCCTAAAGATCAGAGATGAAGTAAAGAAACAAATCGACGTAGGATTTCTAGTAGTTTCAAAGTACCCTGAGTGGGTAGCCAACATTGTGCCAGTACCAAAGTAAGACGGAAGATGAGGATGTGTATGTATTATCGGGATCTCAATAAAGCCAGTCCAAAAGACGCCTTTCCACTACCTCATATCGACACATTGGTTGATAACACAACTAGTTTTTTAGTATTTTCCTTTATGGACAGGTTCTCGGGTTACAATCAAATCAGGATGGACCCAAATGATATGGAGAAAATAACGTTCATAACACCATGAGGCACCTATTGTTATAAGGTCGTCCCTTTCGGGTTGAAGAATGCAGGAGCCACTTATTAGCGAGCCATGCTTGCACTCTTCCATGATATGATGCATCAAGAGATCGAGGTGTAGGTAGATTATATGATCGCGAAGTCTCAAAATGAAAAGGATCACCTGGATCATCTACTAAAATTGTTTGAAAGACTAAGAAAATTTGGAGTTCGACCCGACAAACTACTTGGTTTCATTGTTAGTCAACGAGGAATCGAGGTGGATCCCGAAAAAGTTAGGGTTATTCAAGAGATGCCAGCTCCTCAAATAGAGAAACAAATCAGAGGTTTCCTTGAACGTTTGAATTACATCTCCAGATTCATCTCAAATTTGACTCCTATATGTGCACCAATCTTCAAGTTGTTATGGAAGAATCAAGTAATAACATGGAATGATGACTGCCAGTTGGCATTTGAAAAGATTAAAAGCTATCTTCAAGAACCTCGGGTGTTGATCCCTCTAGTACCTGGAAAACCGCTCTTCATGTATATGATGGTGTTGGAAGATTTAATGGGTTGTGTTCTAGGGCAAACTGATGAATCAGGAAAGAAGGAACACACAATTTACTATCTAAGTAAAAAGTTCATCGATTGTGAGAGTCGTTACTCTCCCTTGGAAAAATATTGATATGCTTTGGCTTGGGCGGCCAAACATCTCTAACAATACATGATCTGCCACACTACTTTGTTGATCTCAAAGATGGACCCAATAAAATACATCTTCGAAATGCCGGCTCAAACTGGAAGACTTGCCAAATGGCATATTCTCTTGTCAGAGTATGATATTTAGTACGTCGCCCAAAAGTCCATTAAAGGAAGCGTCTTGTCAGAACACCTTGTTGTGCATCCTGTAGATGATTACCAACCACTCAAGTTTGAGTTCCCTGATGAGGATGTGATGTATGTTCAAAGAATGAAACCTGAACCTGGTCTTGAGGAAGGTCCTGAACCCGGATCCCGTTGGAAGATGATGTTTGATGGGGCGTCCATAAAAAAGGGACATGGTGTTGAGGCTGTTATGAAAAATCCAACTGGAGGATATACTGCTGTTACCGCCAGACTGTGCTTATCATGTACAAACAATATAGTTGAATACAAAGCCTGTACTCTTGGACTCGAAGTTGCCATTGATCTTCACATCAAGATCTTATAGGTAATCGGTGTAACACCCCCAAATTTATTGGAATATTTATTTAATTTATTTAAATAAGAATATTCGCATTTTGGTATTTTCGGTGGTTGTTGTGAAATATTGAGAATTATGGATTTTAAGTTGTTTATTTAAATAATAGTATATAATATGAATATATTGGTATTAATATTAATTTAAATAAATATAAGTTAACTAAGGGCAAATTGGACAATTGAGGAGGAGTTAGTGAGGGTAATATTGGAAAGCCCAATTTTAAGGCCCAAGGTTAGGTTTAACAAAAAGGAAATTGTGATGGGATTAGGATTCATTTTGTTAGACCGTGAAAAGAATTGAGGCCAGAGCTCTGAGGAGGAGGTTTGAGGCAAAAGCTTCGAAAGGGTTTTCTGAAGATTTGAGAAGGCTTAGAGTCGGAAATTAAGGTATAGGGAGTATTGCCTTCATTGTTTTCAATGTATAATTTCAATGTATTTAAGGCCAATTTAAGGGTTTAAAGGGTTTGAGGTTGATTATGGATAAAGAGAATTTAGCCTTCGTGACCTAAATCTAGTATTGAGATTTTAATCGTAGGGATTTATTTTGGTAAAGGAAATTAGGCCTTCATGGCCAAAGCTATGATTTGACATTTGTCTAACCCTGTAGGAAAATTGGATAATGAGGAACTCTAATGATTGTGGTGTAATTGTAAGGATTTAGGGGATTTAGAGCGTGAATATGATACGGGATTGCCTAATAATTCATAGATTTTGTGCCTTTATCGCTGTAAGACCTTAGAGATGATTTAGGGATGTTTTGGGTTATTGGGGAAGCGAATCATGGGACTTTTGGGTTGATTTTTGGTTCTGGTGCGTAACAGTGTTTTGCTGTCATCGCGTGTTTGCATAATGAAGAATCCTTCGCACAGTGAACGAAGCTCGTCCCAGACTCGCACTGCGAAGAATCCTTTGCACAACGAAGAAACTCACCCCAGACTCGCACAACGAACTTGCTAGCAAACGTAGCAGAGTTTCACGAATTCTGGTTTTGTACAGTGATGCCTTGATGTTTTGATGTTGTGATTTCTTTGACAAATTGATATTAGTATAACTGTGATTTCTATGTGATTTGTACATGATTATATGATGATTCTTATGATATAATGATTGATGAGCCATGATGATATTTCATGAGTTTTGATGATTCTATGATGACATGAGTTATGATGATGATTTTGATGAATGATGATGCACCTATGATGTAATTATGAGGATAATTATTAACGTGTGCATCCGGACTTCGGTTAAGGACCTTGATTTCTTTAGTTTCAATCCCATTGTGTGGTTGTGAGGTATTTTGATGTGCTCCGGTTCTCGAGTAGAATCGATCCTATTGATGGGGATCTATGAAGGGTTGATGGCCTAATGTCCATCGAGCTGTGATGATTGGTACCACGTGCATTGAGTCTTGTTTGCATTTACATTTTGAGATGATCTTGAGGTAATTTATGATGTTGTGGCCATTGATGTTCCTTGATGAATATGATGATGTTGAATATGAAAATGACTCCATTTTATATGTTGATTTCAAACATTGATTATCATCAATCATTTTACTCACCCTGCCTGTTTGAGTGTTACCTCCACGTGGGTAACGTGCAGATGACCAGGTTTAGCCGTGGATGCCGTCGAGGGCTTTTTGAAGTTTTTGGGTCGTTGGCCATGGTGGTTGACTTAGAGGGTCATGCTCTGATAGTGTAACATCGGGTTGGGTCTTTGAGTTAAACCCTCTTTTATTTGATTTAGTTATTTTGATTATGTTCCCGTATAAGGAAAACTTTGGATTATGCCTTTTGAGTTTTGTTATAATTTTTGATATCTTTTGAGAAAACCCGTTGTTTACGGAGCTTTGACTTATATTTGATTTATTGGGAAATGTACGCCCTTTGAGGTGATTTTTATTGATTTTAATATTTTACTCTGATAAATGTGAATATTTTGCCTTTTATTTTGTGGGGTAGAAAAGGGTGTTACAATCAACGACTCTGCCTTGGTAATTTACCAGCTCAAAGGTGAATGCGAAACTCGAGATGAAAAGTTGATTCCCTACAAAGACTAGATTTTAGAAATGATCGAGTACTTTGACAAGATCACTTTCAAGCATGTCCTGAGGGTTGAGAAATCATATTGCAGAGGCTTTAGCCATGCTGGCATCAATGTGGAAGATCCAGTTTGTCAATGAGGCTCCTTTAGTATGCATTGAAAGAAAGACCGCGCCAACATACGTCATGATGGTAGAGGAGGAATCCGATGGAAAACCTTGGTCCATGACATCAAGAACTTTCTTCAGAATCAAGAGTATTCGGCCGATGCCTCTAAAAATGACAAGAGGGGCTATACGAAGATTATCATCTAAGTTCTTCATCAGCAACAACATTCTGTACAAAAGAAATCATGATATGGTCCTGCTCTGATGTATTGACGAGAAGAGGAAGACCTATTTATGACAGATGTGCACGAAGGTACCTTTAGCACTCATGCGAGCGGCCATGCCATGGCAAAGAAAATCTTGAGTGCTGATTATTACTGGTTTACCCTAGAAACAAATTTCATCCTTTTCGCTCGGAGATGCCCCAAATTCCAGATCTATGCTGACAAGGTACATGTTCCTCCACATCCTCTTAATGTATTGACATCAGCTTGGCCATTCGCAATGTGGGGCATAAATATGATTGAGAAAATTGAGCCCAAAGCATCAACGACCAGCGTTTCATCCTCGTCGCTATCGATTACTTCACCAAATGGTGGAAGCCGCATCCTACGCAAATGTAACCAAACAGGTGGTTGCCCATTTTATCAAGAAAGAGATCATCTGCCGATACGACATCCCTAATCAAATTACCAATGACAATGGGTCAAATCTGAACAACAAAATGATGAAAGAGCTTTGTGATAGATTCAAGATCAAACATCACAACTCTTTAACATACAGACCAAAGATGAATAGTTTGTTGAAGCTGCAAACAAAAATATCTAGAAGATAGTGCAAAAGATGGTTGAAACCAACAAAGATTGGCACGAAATGTTACCATTTTGCCTTGCACGGATACATAACATTGATGCGCGCTTCAATAGGGGAAACCCCATTTTCCCTTGTCAATGGGATAGACGCAGTATTACCCATCGAGGTTGACATACCTTCGTTAAGGGTCTTAATGAAAGCAGAGCTTGAAGAAACTGAATGGATAAAGAAAGATTTGACTCTCTAAATCTCATCGATGAAAAGAGAATGACCACGATGTGTCACAGTCAGATATATCAACAAAGGATGAAGAGAAATTTTGATAAAAGGGTCCACCTCAAAGAATACAAGGAAGGAGAACTCATGCTCAGAAAGATCCTGCCAATTCAGAAGGATATGCGCAGAAAAATAGATACCCAACTATGAAGGCCCCTTTGTTGTAAAAACTGTTTTTTCTGGAGGCTCTCTAATTCTTGAGACAATGGATGGAAACCATCTTAAGTACCCTATCAACTCGGATGTAGTAAGGAAATACTATGCCTAAAATAGGACTCCCTGAGTAAAAAACCCGAAAGGGAAATTCAGTAAAAAGTTAGGGCAAGACTTTCACTACATCTGAAGGTGTTAAGCCCGTAAAAGATAATCAAGAGGATCACCATCTGCCATTCTCTCTAGAGCAGCGAATCATATGGATTACTAGTTAGTAGGACTGGATCATTGTTGGATTTTGTAACCCATCTTGTTTTGTTTTGCCATTTTTCCAATTGTAATTGTTCTCGAGATTTTGCCATTTGTAAACTTCTCGCCTATCTTAGCAGGACTCGGTGGGATTAGTCTCCCCTCTAGTGAAGTTATATTGTCATCTTTCCTTTATTTCCTTCTCTCCTGTGAGTCAGTCTACATTTACATTCGCATCATATCATTAGCATACACATCTGTTTGCATGTTTCTGTTCTGGCGGTAGCCTTTGAGATCCTTTGGTCGTTACCAATCCTTTTGCTCCAAACCTGGTGTCACGGGCTGACTTTGTCAAGTTACCTGGATTAAGTATTATTGTGATAAATGCTTATATCCCCAGGGAGACTAGTTGTAACTAGCGATATCTAATACTGCTTATTGGTGTCTACCAAGATGTTAGTCGTTACTAATACTTATCTTTGAGATCTGGTGTTTACCTAAATCTACGCCCACCTGAAGTTTTGTTGGTTAATAGGCTCTGCTGAGACATAGTAGTTACTATATTTTCAAAATCCAATTGCTATTGGTATAAAATATGGTTGTCACCAACCTTCCCATTTGATGTCAAGTAGTTACTGGCATTGTTTGAAAATTCAGTTGTTATTGGTATGGAGCATGGTCATTACCCGCTTTTCCAGTGTAAGTCCAGTAGTTACTGGCATTGTTTAAGACCAAATTGTTATTAGTACTTTGATTTGGTTGTCACCAACCTTTCTAGGAAGTTCAGTAGTTACTGGCATTTCTTGAAATCCAATTGTTATTGGTATATGGTTCGGTTGTTACCGAATTCCCCAGTATAAGTCCAGTAGTTACTGGCATTGCTTAAAATCTAACTGTTATTGGTATGGAGCATGGTCGTTACCCATTTTCCTAGTATAAGTCCAGTAATCACTGGAACTGCTTGAAATCCAATTGTTATTGGCACGGGGTTCGGTTGTTACCGACTTCCCCGTTGAAGTCCAGTAGTTACTGGCATTGCTTGAAATTTAATTGTTATTGGTACTTTGATTTGGTTGTCACCAATGTTTCCCAGCTAATCCTGTTGTTACTAGAACGCCTTGATAAATCCAATTGTTATTGGTATGTTGACATCAATTATTACTGAATTCCTCAATAAAAGTCCAGTAGTTACTAGCATTGCTTGAAAACCAGCTGTTATTGTTATGAAACATGGTCGTTAATCATTCTCCCCAATTAAAGCTCAATAGTTACTGGCATCAGTTGGAATCCAATTGTTATTGGTACTTTGACATTGCATGTTACCTGTCTCCCTATTGAAGTCTAGTAGTTACTGGCATTGTTTGAAAATCCAATTGTTATCGGTATGGAGCATGGTCGTTACCCGTTTTTCCAGTTGAAGTCTAGTAGTTACTGACATCGTTTGAAAATCCAATTGTTATTGGTATGGAGCATGGTCATTACCCGTTTTTCCAGTTGAAGTCCAGTAGTTACCGACATTGTTTGAAAATCCAATTGTTATTGGTATTGAGCATGGTCGTTACCCGTTTTCCTGTGTAAGTCCAGTAATTACTGGCATTGTTTGAAAATCCAATTGTTATTAGTATGATACCTGGTTATTACCGATCTATTGTTCTAAAGTCTAGTGGTTACTAGCATCATTTAAAGTTTGTTGGTTATTGGAAATGCTCACCTATCTCTAAACTCAGGATATATGGTCGTTACCAGTATCCCCAGTAGAGCCTAAGATGGTTGGTTGTTACTAACATCCTCAACATGTCTGTATTCCTCAGCAGAGTCCTAGAAATGTGGAGTTTACTAGCTTCCTCGGTGGGTCCAGTCTTGTTTCTAGTCCTTTCTTGAAGATCCCGTTCGAACTCTTCGTCGCAAGGAAAGTCCCCTTGGGTTTGTTCCCTAATAAGGACTGTGTCTCTGGTCTTTCGATCCCCAGTCAAAGTTTGAGTCCGTTGACTTTTGTCCCTCTGCGTGGATTCTTATCCATATCACCCTCGGTGCATTTCCCTAGTGGAGATTTGCATTTCCCCAATGGAGATTTTACCTTTTCCCCGGTGAAGATTTGTCTTCCCCGATGGAGTTTGTGTCCCTTGTGTTGAGGATCCCATTGAAATACCAAGGTCCACAATTCTTCATGGTTAGAGAAAACCAATGTCAACAAGTTGGAAAAAACTCATTGAAATACCAAGTGTGGAGGATCCCATTGAAATACCAAGTGTGTTCCATAACTCTTCATGGTAAGAGAAAACCAAGGTCCACAAGTTGGCAAAAACTCATTGTTGTAAAACCAACTAAGCATGGACAAGTTGATTCCAAAGCTTCCCAAATCAACTCTAATCAAGGATTAAGCTTCATTTCTGATGTTTACATTGTTAATTAACATGTTTAGCATCATATCCCACGAGCTTGGCATAAAAAATTAAAAAATTCATTATTTAATGCAAGTTGCAAAAGTGAATAGCGAAGAAAGAGAAAAATGGTGGCTACCATCATCAAACAACCAACATGGCTGCAACCAATCACCTCCTATCCCCTTAAGCATGATGAAAATTACCTATAGGATATGGAGAAGCTCTTTTTAGGGTGGCTCAAGGTTAGAAATGAAGATTGCATTGAAAGACTCCAAGATTTTAAAAGTTACAAGGCTAAACTTGGCAATTTGCAACATTCTGCCCATACCTCTTGCTCAAGACATTTTCCTATAAATTGAACCTTATTCTAACATCAAAAACACACCGGTTACATGCTAATAAATATCTTAAACTCTTCCTCCCACTCAATCTCAAGTTCTTGCAAAGTTTCAACCATGTTTCAAACCACCACAAAATCTGTTTTGCATGTTTCTTTCCAAAATATTTTCCAAACATCCTCAAACTCAAACAAGGCTTCAAACACTTCAAAAATGATATATTAGAGCTTTCCAAATCCTCACCTTGGCCAGAAACTTATCAAATAAAAAATTCAACCCTCAAAATCTCATTTATTGAGTTTTCTGCATTTTGAATGGGAGTCTTCAAACCATTTCATTCCTTTGAGCTTTGAGACCTCTAAAACTTCATATTTGACATATATAAGCTGTTCATAATCAATCCACACTTCTTCAACAAGTATTGAAGGAGTTGGCTATGAAAATATTTGGATTTTGGGGGTTTTTCTTCACTTACAAGGCATTCTACCCACCAACTTGCTTGGAGTTCATTTGGAGCATCTTCTTATCATACTTTGAGCATTTTTAGACCATCAAAGTGCTTGAAGGATCTCTAGTTTTCTTGCTTCCCAAGTTTCCAACACAAGGCTATAAGAGGTAAGTTTTTCAACTTGCATTTCACATGCTATTATGACTTCTAGCTATGATTTTGTGTTATGCGTTGCTTGAGCATGTTTTATATATGTTGTTGCACCCCAAAATTTGCTCAACCTTTTCTTACCTGGTTTATGTTTCACTGCATTATCATATGCATAGTTATATCATTTGCATATCATGGTATTATTCATATAGCAGGGGATCAAGTGTGTTTCTTCTCAAGAGAAGCCTAGCAAGAGGTCTCATTCAAGATTGAGGAGTTGTCAAAGTCATCAGAAGATGATTTGAGGGCCTAAGGGTTTAAATGTTTGAGTGTGAGTCTTCTCCTAACTTGAGGATCAACTGAAGACCATCAGAGGGTTTTGAAGTGTTGAATGTGAGAAGAGGATGTGTATGGAGCTCATATAATGCCTAGAGGACCATGGGAAAGTTTAATCAAGTCATTGTGTCAAATGCAAGAGCCACAGTTGAGGTGCAAGCAATTACGGTTTCATCTGGATCAATTCTAGGTCAACTGTGCAATTGAAGGGTATCAACGCCTATTTTTAGGTCATGGAGTTCATGAAATGATATGATGAGACATTTGTGGTGTTGTGCCAAGATCAAATCAAGAAAAGTCAAGAGTGTGGGAAGTTGCTAAATTAGGGTTTCAGTGCAAAATTCCCTATTTAGTGCCTAACTTCAAGTCCACATAAGTCAAGATACAAGTTTCAAATGGATCTTTGGCCAACATGAAACTTGTAGATAATCTCAATACCTTTAATTTGAGTACTAGAAGTACTCAAGGGGATTTATAGAACTCAAGTTATGACCTAGACAAGTTACGAGTCCTCAGAGGCCACTGAAATTTGTCTGTGAAAATCATATGACTTCAAAGCTATTTTTGACCTAGAAGGAAGTTTTAGCTGAACTTTTGGCCAACATGAAAGTTGTTCCTCATGATCTTAGATTTCTAAGTTGTACTAGAAGTCTTCCATATGATTTGTAGAACTCAAGTTTTGAGGTTTACAAGTCAGGGGTATTTTGGGAAAGTGAGATTATAGGTAATTTTCAATCATAGGCCAAAATCTCCAACTTGCACTTGTAAAATGGATTTTTGTTCAACATGAAAGTTGTTCAAAATGGGGTTTTTAGGATATCCAAGAGGTCATGATGGATTGATTGGACTCATAGCAAGACTTGGTTTGAAATGGTTTGAATAAAGGAAATTTTCAAATGAATTAAGGAGGGAAAATGCCAATGTTTAATTATAGGACCAAAACATGTCAAGTAACTACATTTTTTGAATGGAAATTGGATTTTAGACACTTTGGCATTACCAGAATTTTGAGTTTAGGCCAAGTTTCATGAGTTGTCATTTGGTTTCTTCATTTGCAAGTCACATAGCCAAACACCTTACCAATGCAATTCAAGCACTTCTTTTGGTCTGAATACACTCACAAGGCAATTTGCAGTTGAAATGGAAGATTCTAGAACAACTTCCATGGCAAAATCGTGACTGTCATGTGCAACTTCAAGAGCAAAATCAGAATTTGCAAATTGATGGATTGGTCTTCAAACACACTTCAAAAGCCCATGTAAACATTCTATATATTGATTGCATTGAATTCATAGTGGTTTTGGCTTTTCATTTGGGGAAGAACACTGAAGTTGCAGTTGAGTTTTCAAGAGGAGCAAGTGAAATCATGTTTTGAGTTCCAGGCCAATTCAGTGCAAATTGAAGATTGCAAACTCTTCCTAGAGCATCATTGAACGTATCTGGAGAGTTTTGAAGGGAGAATCAAGCTCCAAGTGCCTCTGTTACTAGATCTACAACAGGTTAGTAACTTTCAACTTTCCACATGAATTAGCATGATGTAGTTAGATTTGAACTTGTGCTTAGGATCTAGACAAGATGTAGATCGTTTTAGGATCAATTTGGAAGCATTTGGTGATGATTGATCATGACATAGAATTTTTGTTTTGATTCGAATCTCTTGATTCATGGAGAGTTAGAGCAATCTAGATAGATCAGAGTGATGTGTGTGACATGAGGATGAATTCTATATCATTAGATTTGAAATTGGTGATGTTTGATCTGGATGACATTTCTGAATTTGATTCGTGATTTAAAATCTATGGAGATTTAGAACATTTGAGTAGGAGAATTGAGATCCTGATGGAATTTTGGAAAGATTGATGTAAGGATTGTTGATGTTTGATGACCTGCAACCACTTGCTCACCGGAGAAGACGAACAGAGTCTTCTCCGGCCACCACACTGAGTCTCCATCTGGCCAGCCTGAGAAATGAAGAAGATGATCTCTGAGCCATCAGATCACGCCTTTGACCTTGACTGACCACCAGATCCAATGGTTGTGTTTTAATCTGAGAAGTGAAATTTTGAGTCCAAAACGCAGGCGTTTAAATAATGCACTGGCAGCTTGTGGAGCTTTGGATTGCTTGACCAGTCTCCTCATCCAGTGGCTCGTGTTTTATTTCAGCATTTTATTTCTTTTATTTGATTTTGATTATTTCTAATGCTTTATTGATTCAAAAAACTCACAATAAATTCATTCTTGATCCAAAAATTATTTTAAAAATATCTCCATGATCTTGAGAGAATTTGTGATTTTCTAAAATCAAGAAAATGCATTTTCATGCATTTTTCAATTTAATTTGATTTTTCTTATTTTGTTTAATTCTTTAATATTTGCATATTTGGTCATCTGTTTTGCTGAATTTTGTTCTTCCAATTGGTGATGAATTTGGCTTTGTTTTTTTAGTATGTGTTAGGGTAAACATGTATGCTCCCTAAGGATTTTTTTTGGAATTTTAGAACAACTTT
Organism: Lathyrus sativus; assembly: GCA_963859935.3. Lineage (NCBI taxonomy): Eukaryota > Viridiplantae > Streptophyta > Magnoliopsida > Fabales > Fabaceae > Lathyrus > Lathyrus sativus. The sequence continues at coordinate 54,761 of CAWUDS030003988.1, forward strand.
AAGTTCTGTTTTAGGTGTTGAGATTAGAGCCTTCCCAAACTTGTGGATCACCTTGATATCCTTCAATCTAGAAATTATTTAGGTGACTTAGAAGTTGAATTAGGCTTTAATATTTTAACCCTAAGTTGTTCAAACATGTATGTTCTCCTAGGAATTTTATTAGAATTTTACAACTTTGTTTTCTATTTTATTTGAATTTTTCAAGTTTCTTGTGCTTGTGGTGTTCTATTTTGTGTGCCTTTGCTTGCTTGGTTTTGTTGGTGACTTTGGAGCTGGATTTGCTTGGTTTCCTTCTTGGGAGGTCTTCTAGACTTGGTGTAGCTGCTGTGGCTTGAAGATTGGAGCTTGTATTTGAAGTTTCCTTTTCTTTTAGGAGTTGTTTTAGGAGCTTAGGAAATTAGGGTTTTAGGAAGAGCCATTAGGACTAGTTTTAATTCTTTCATCAAACATAGAATGCATTGTGTGCTTCTATTCCATCCAATGATGTAAAGTCCTCCTAGGGAAACTCCACCTCTCCTTTGGAGGGATGTGTGGTATGCCCATATTTGAGTAGAACTTTGAGGATGCCCTTCCATTTCAATGTTGGTACTTGATGATTTCCTTTGGTTTTCATTTGGTTTTCAACATTGCAACCTGAATCTTAATGATTATTCCTCTGCTTGGGGTGTGCTTGCTAGAGCTTGAAGATGAAGTTTGATGAAGCTTGAAGATAGAAGCTAGCTTGAGGATGAAGTCTTTTGCTGTCAACTTTGCTGTTAAGAGGATTTGCTGTTTAGAGCTGCTGCTGTTGAGTACTGAAGTTGCTGTCTGCTGAAGACTGTTGTTGCTGCTTGGGCTGCTTTCTCTGCTTCCTCTCTTTTCTTTTGTTGTATTTTCTGTTTGCTTGTGTTGATTACCTCTAGGTTTGAGGTGGAGCTTGTCTCATCTTGCCTGTTGTTTTCTTAGGTTTGAGGTTGAGCCGGACTCCCTTGCCTCGCTTGTACTGTTGCATAGCTTGCATTTTACTGTTTACTGTTTACTGCTTCCTTTCTTTTGTTGTTTCCCTTAGGATCTCTGATTTCCTCTGTGCAAGAGGGAATTATGACAGACATTAGGTTTTGACCCATGCATGATAACTGTAGGTAGAGTCCGTTTCAACCATAGTTTTAGGGTGTCTTTCTCTTCTCCTCTCAAAAGAATTCAAAAAAACACAATAATAAGGTTAGTTGAAGTCGTACGTTACGAGCCTTAAGCTATCTGGGAAAAGGTTGGTGGAGGGTCTCTCTCCAGTAATCTGGATGTTAGTATGGTACCCTTTGGGTGACATACGAAGTATTCACTCATGGGTCATAGTCTCTATTGCTACTGAGATTGCAAACATCCTAAAAAACAGTTCTTTCGTAAAAAACTCAAACAGACATTCAAACTCTGTTTTTGTCCTCTTGGACCTTTAATCAGTAAAACCCTTTCTTTAGGAGATAAAAAACTGTTAGACAAGCTTGTGTCTTCCGTAGCCCGAACTACGTTTGCTCTGATATTTCATGCCGTATGAAAGTACGTAGGCACGAGATGCGACATCTCGGCGAACAACCTTCCCCCCTTAACCTGTAGTTAGGCGAACTACGTTGACTCTGATTTCTCGTTCCAGACGGGAATACGTAGGCATAAAGTGCGATACTTTTCTGAGTCATTTTCTTTTCTTTTTAGACCATACCATTAGAGTAGATAGAATAACATACCCTTAGATAGAAAACAAGCGTGGATCCCGTCGAGTACGACGGAAGTGAGGGGTGATAATATCTTCCCCTTGCGTAACCGACTCCCGAATCCAGGATTTGGTTGCGATGACCATTCCTTTCCCTCTTTGCGTTAGGTATACTCTGAGCGTTTCCTTTCCCTCTTGTGGGATAAATAACGCACGGTGGCGACTCTTCTGTTATAGCCGGCGCCGATTTTCGCAGTAGCAACATATGTTATGTGTCATGTATGAACTATTTCTTGCAGAAAAACATGTAGTTTTTGAACTGTCAAACTCAGGTCATAAACCAGGTCACAAACTAGGCCCAACCTAGTCATTTTTGGCACGATGCATCCAATCTGTCAAACCATGTGTGCATTTCTTGATTTCTTTTATGATAACTTCTATATATGATTTATATGTGATGTTTGTACAATTGATTCACCAAGCACACCACTACACAATGTTGTTCACATGTTCATGCTTTTGGTTGTCACCAAACTTGCCCAAACACATATACTATCGGGTTTTCTTGTGGGTTCATGGTATGGAAAAACAAATGGTACCATTGAATTCCTTGTTCAAAAATACACAATTTGAACTTTTGTTTCACCTCATTTGGTTAAGATTTGACTGAGTTCAAATCCTTCATGCAAATGACCTTAGGTTGTGGCCTAGCCTTGCCCTAGTTTTGCCCTCTTAACTTGCTCATTTTTTGTGCTATTGATGAAGTTATTTTTGAAAACTACTCCTTATCATGTATATTTTCATTGAGTGAAGAACGAATTCAAGGATTATTATCCTAGAAAGACTTTGATCCACTTGAATAACATGTGTTTTTTAGGGTTTTTACCTTGACGCTCTTGAACTTTTTCCACTTGTAACTTGATTTTTATTGTGAGATTGATCTTGTATGATTCATATATGTTTTTTTAACATGTTTAAGTGTTCAAATATGTTTGATTTATTGCCTTACCATGTTCATAGTTGCTTTTATGAATGCATATATGTGAAAATTGCCTATTGAACTTCATCTGTGAACTTTTCCATGATTCTTGATGTTGTAACCTCTTGAATATGCCCATTACACCTAAATTTACTTGTTTATGTGTCTTGTTATAACCATAACATGTTTAGGGTTTGTTCTTGCCTTTGTGAATGCTTGAATATGCATGGTATACTTTGAATCTCATCTGTGAACTTTGCCATGATTCTTGATGTTGTGACCTCTTGAATATGTTTATAATGCATCATTCTACTTGTTTATTTGTCTTTTTAGAGACATAACATGCTAGGGTTTTATTGTTGACTTGGTTGTTACCATGAAACTTGTTTGCTTCTCCCCATGAAATCATGAATTCATACTTGAACTGTTGTAACATTTCTTGTATTCTTGCTTTTTTGATTGTCATCAATACTTATTTAGTTTGTATTATGTTGTTACATTTGATATCATTTTATCCTTATAACATGCTTGCTTCAAGTTGTCACTTGTTTGCATTAATCTTGTTTGAATGTTATAAATGAACTTGTTGTTGTTACACATGTTCTTTGGTTGCATTCGCTAGTTGATCCTACATGTTACTACATTTTCTTGCTTTATTTCTTCAACTTTGTCAAGTTATTCCCCAGTGATGGATCTTTATAGTTCACATCAAGTTGCTTGTGTCCTTGTGTCCAAAGAAAAGTCTCTCTGTTAACCCTTGGGTCATAGATAACTCATTACCCTCCCTCTAACTTTGTCAAGTCATTTTGAACCCTAACTTTGTTAAGTTAGAACCTACTAGCCATTAGACTTTGCTTAAGTCTAAAATACCCACCTTTACTAGGAGTGTTCTTCAATTAGAACCCTAGGATAGAGTTTGTCAACTCTATGTAAGGATCATTGTCATGATCACTTACTCCCCTTGGCTTTTGTAAACGTCAATATTGAGTGTACAACATAGAATAGAGAGTTTTGTTAAACTCTACACAAACATTGTTATGTTTGTTCCCCCATTTTAAACCTTGGTCATAGTTAAGTGTTCATTCATCCCTAGTGAGGTGAACTACGATTGCTCTGATTCTATCCTAGTTAGGATACGTAGGCAGAAGATGTGATATCTTTTTTACTAAACTTAAAAAAATCAACCTTAGGTCTTTCCCCTAACCCTAATGTCAAACTACAACATAACCATTAGCAAGTTTATCATACACACACATACACACAAAAGGTTCCTATAAAGTACTATAGATGTTTAGGATGTGAAATACCCACCCTAGGCATAACCAACCCCTGATCCCCGAATCTCTTAGCGTTGTTGTTATATCGCTCAAAAGGTCTTTCTTTCTTTAACCTTTCCTTTGAATAAATCAAAGTCCAGTTGTGAATTTAATGAATTAAGATTCAAGTTAATCAATTGTTTGACATCCGATTCTCATCGCAACAGAATCCAACCAAACAAAACAAATCAAGTGAAGCTTCCAATCTGTTATGCTGCAAGACACTAACCTCCAATATTTCCTAATAAATATAGCATTTTGTCATGCTTCAAAGGAGGATAAAACCAGAGAAAAACAGCCTTAAACACTCCTAAACTTAGCATCTTGCAAGCCAAACCCTCACTTGTGTCAAAAATACCATCTTGCACAAAGCTTCTCATTTCCAGTCACTAAACCACTAAACCAATCACTCTAACACATTAAAAAACATGTGTTAGAGGTGTTCAAATCATCACAACCATAAAAAAACGAGCAAATTCAAAAGTCAACTCTCAAACCTCAAAGATTTGACTTTCTGCATATTCATATCCAAAACATTGTCCAGTTCATTTCCAAACCTTCTAATCCTTCAAACACTCTCTAATAAACACCCTCGAGTTGTTCCAACCATAGTTTTCCCACTGTGACTCTGTTTGGTTGAAGTTCCATTTTGGTCATTTTTTACCATTTTGCAAGAAAGAGGCATCTCCTGTTCCAGTGGTTTTCTCTTGAGTCCAAGCATTCAAAAAGCTTCTTGGAGGTCCACTTGAGGTGTCCAAAGCTTCAAAACATTTCTGTAGCAGCTTGGTTGGAAGCTCAAATCTTTGCTTCAAGAGGTAAGTGCTCTAAATTGGAACTTTGCAAACCATATTATGCTTTGATGTGCATTGACCATAAACATGTTTAGTATGTCATATATGATGTGTTAGAACCATTTCTTGCTGATTATCATGTTTGAATAAGATTGCACCATTGAATTTGCAAATTTAAGCTCTTCGAGGTCTTGCTATCGGATTTTCATTTAGAAGCATTGTTAGCCAAAACCATTCGTACTACTGAATTCCTTGTGAAAAAATACACAAGTTTGATCTTTGGATCATACATTTTCATCGAGTATTGAGAGAGTTACATATCGTTTTGCAAAATGAATATTGGTCATGATCAAGGTCTGACCATGGCGCCTTGGGTAAGGCTTTAGGTCATCTGAAGGCCTATGTTTTAATTTGTAGGGGTGATACAATGGATGTATCACCACCCCAATGGTTTACCATGCGTGTTCAGTACTCTCTTGCCTTTCCTGACCTGGGTTTGATCCTGCTGATAAACTCTTTTTACTTTTTTCCCATTTTAAAGATTGATATTACATATATTATCTCGCTTCAATCATTGTTTCACAATGTGCGTATGGTTTACCTGGCAAACATTTTGAGCCAATAACCTTCAGGGCGTGGGTTCAAACCCCATTGAGTGCATCCTCTTTCTTTTTAATGCCTTGTTTTTACATTTTTCTTCACAAATTGAATTAATCATAACTTCTTTGATTTTTATCATTTTGATCCCATTATTTTTGCTAAATGCTCACAAGAATGTCTATTTTTTTTGTCTACATTAAGAAAGATCCAAAAAGAATTATCTATTTGGTACTTGTGCATGTTAAAAGTTTGTGACTTTTTAGGGTTTCTTAGGTTTTCTCTTGACCTTTTTGATTGATTCCTTAGATTCACTTTGCTTGTATGCACCTAATATACTCTATATGAATCGAAATTGATGTGTGAATTTTCATACCCTTTTTGCTACAAGATGGTAATAACTTTTTCAAGTTCATTTCCAATATGAATGTATTTTTGAATATCATAAAACCTTGGTTGTCACCTTGCCCTTGACATATGTTTTTCTTCCATTGATCAAATGATTAGAATGTGTATATACTTCATGTCTTTCATACCTTGTCTTGAGTGTTCTTATACACTTGTTTTTTTACTTTGAAACATGTTTGGTATGCATGAATTACCTTCGAGATGTTTCTCATCTTCCATGATTGAATTCTTTTACATGATGGTTGTTACCTTCTTGTTTAACATGATTCACATGATTCACATGTTGTTATCACACATGTCACACTCTTGTTCAAAGATATTTTGGTTGTTACCTCTATTTGTATCCATGCTTAAATATTGTTATGATTTATGCATGTTAATCTTGAACTTTTAACTTTGTTATAAGTAATGTTTTGACTTATGCATAAGTCTCTATTTGTATTCGGACTTAAATATTGTTATGATTTATGCATGTTGATCTTTGAACTTTGCCATGATAAGTAATGTTGTGACTTATGCGTGATTCACTTGTCATCTATGATATTTGGTCTTGCAAGAACCTTATTTCATACCCTTTTATATGTTGTAAAATCTAAGTTTACCTTTGGTTGTAACCATTTGGTTTGATTCTAGAAATTCTATGGATGACTACTTGGTTTTAACCTTATTATTATCTTTGCTTGATGTTGTCACATGAAATGTTCTAGGACCTCCTTGGTTGATTTCCCACCCAACTCATGATTAATCAAAGCTTCCTCTTTTTCTCTACAAACCCTAATTCCACAAAACAAACAAAACCACAAAGCTTGAAGGTTTAGTTAGTGATGCAAGGATGATTGACCTATGATGCTCATGCAAATGATGATTATATCTTAGGGGTAAATTTTGGGGTATGATAGTTTCCCCTATTTAAATAACTTTTAGCGGATGACACGAGAGATGATAAACCTTATAAAATCATGGTGAAAGGTATTTAAATATAGCAAAACAAAAACTTTGCTATTAGATGCGATGTTATGTCAAAGACAAAAGAAACTATGCAAATGTTGGCATGCCATGAACTCTAGCATGATGATAATGATGGGATGATAAAAGCCAACATGCATACGACAATGGAAGCACACAAGGATCGAGTCACCATAATAAGTAACCACCTACTAAGGATGACAACAACACTGGGTAAATCTAAAGTGATCAAACACAAGTTCAGACATGACCAGGATTATACTCTAGAGGAAGAGGTTCACCGCTGGAGATAAAACCAAACAAGTGATCTCTACTGGGGAAGAGAACAGAGTCAATAGATTCAAACATGATTAGCAGACAAGCTGGGGAGTAAAAGAATACATAATAGAAATCTTTACTGGGAACAAAAATAGAAAGAAACATAATCTCCACTGGGGATCTGGTTAAACAAAGAGTTTACTTTTGACAAGAGAAACAAACAAGACATGAATGATCTTCTGACCAAAGACCAAGCAAAACAAGGAATTTCCTTAAAGTGAAGATTTCAAACAGGATCTTCAAGAAACGGAAAGGAAAGAAAATAGGATAATTTAAATCTGGAGTATGCCAAATGAGTTGGACTTTGAAAATGCCCACAACATCTGGACATCACAGAGGACGTTGGTAACAACCAACCGCCAAAATATAACAAAGTTGAGAGAAGTTTCTAATAACCATTGGGCTTAACAATTCCAGTAACTACTAGACTTCAAAGAGAGGATTGGTAACAACCAAATGCTACACTAACAATAACAATGGGGTTTTAAATAATGCTAGTGGAAACTAGGCTTTAAGCGGACTTGTGACGGTTAGATTAACAATACCAATAACAATTGGATTTAAGCAATGCCAGTAATGACTGGACTTGAATAGACTGGTAAAAACATGATTAACCATACCAATAACAATTGGATTTAAACAATGCCAGTAATGGATGGACTTTCAAATAATGCCAATAACCATTAGAATTTCAAATAATGCCAATAACTATTGGACTTTAAACAATTCCAGTAACCATTGGACTTTCAAATAACGCCAATAACCATTGGACTTTAGATAATGCCAGTTACCACTACACTTTAAACATTGCAAGTAACCACTGGACTTTCAGATAATGCCAATAACCATTGGACTTTAAATATTGCAAGTAACGATTGTCCTTTAAAGGAATGCCAATAACCATTGGACTTTAAACACTGCCAGTTACCATTGGAATTTAAAGTAATGCCAATAACCAGTGGACTTTAACCAATGTCCGTAACCACTGGACTTTCAAACAATGCCAGTAACGACTGGACTTCACAAGGATATTGGTAACAACCAGATGAATAGAAACTGATAATAGCAGACTTAAAGGTGCCAATGATGATTGGACTTGCAAATGGAGATGTTAGTAACAATTAAACTTCACAAAAAGCACTGGTAACAACCAGACAAACAATATCAAAAGGAAATGCTAGTAATAACTAGACTTCACAGAAAGCTGATGACAACCAGACAAGCAAAACTATAACAGGGAGCCAGTAACAACTAGACTTCAAAGGGGAAACTGGTGAAAACATGACAAACAGTACCAATAACGATTGGATATGCAACGAGTGCCAATAACAATTGGATCGTCACCGGAGAATGCTAGTAACGACTAGACTTCAGAGGGAAATAACTGGTAATGACCAGACAAACAATACAATAGCAACTGAATAGAGATGCTAGTAACAACCATACTTCAAGGGAATACAGGTGACAACCCACAATCTATAGAATAAGTTATTGACAAATGGGGTAGAGACAATTGGTGAGAACCAAAGATCTGAAAAATGAAAGATGCCAGCAACAGTTGAACTTAACAAATAAGAAATTGGTGACAACCAATGATCTGGAAGCATGCTAAATTCACATGATATGGCATGATGCTAATGGTTAATGATATGCAAGAGCTGACTCTAACAAGAGACAAGGAATCCGGAGACTCAAAAGGGAAGATAGATAAACATTTCTACTTCATTGGGGAAACAAGGAATCACACTGAATTCAAGGAAACAAGGTTTTCAAAGACCCATTAGGAAATAAACCCACTCCTTTTGGGGAAATATAAACCTTAGTCGAGCTTGTTGGAAATGGCAGTGTAACCTCAGTAGAGACACCAGATGACTCAACTAAGGATGAATTTCACACTATGAAAAATTGTATCATATAGAGGATACTAGGAAGACTGTCTTCAATCTTGGGAAGCACATACGCCTGAAGGAACAACCCAACAAATAAAGTCAACTGGTGTTTCAATGGGGAAACATGCTGAGATACCACATCAAGGCTTCTGCCACCTTAAGACTTCTTTGGGAACACATGATTTCCACTAAATCCTTCCACGAACCAAAACAACTTTATATGTTATTAAGTTTTCAAAAACTGTTTTAAATTCAAAACATTTTGCTTTCAAAATAATTATAAACAAATAAATGATGTTTTGCATAACAATGAAAAGTAAGGAAGATAGTAAATTGCAAACAAATTAATGGTCAGAAATCTGATTTTATTCAAGAATGGTAGCTTGCAAATGGCAAAGCTCCATGGAACATTTACAATTTTAAAATGGCAGTAGGGAAAAAGTTACATTGAATCCAATGACAATCTAACCCTACTAACTAAGAGCTCTTCAAAACCCCGCTTCTGACAAGAGCGGTTGAAGTGAACTTCTCATGTAAACTTCTATAGAGGTGACAATCCACTAGGACACTCAGTTTTGCCTAAGTCGCCCTTTCGGGTTTTTGACTTAACGAGCTATCATTTTTCATTTTATCCCTAATTTTTTCCTAGATCTCCTTATAGGTTATGATCCATCAGGATACTTATTTTTGCCTAAGCCGCCCTTTTCGGTTTTCGACTTAGAGGGTTTTTTAGGCACAATAATTAGGCATACACTTCCCATCATAATAATTAGGCATACACTTTCCGGTTTTTGAGTAAGTTGTTCACCATCCATCATTGTGAGAATTAACTGGCCTCCTGAGAAGACTTTTTGGCCATCATAATTAGGCATACACTTCCCACGCATGCCCTCATGAATTGGAAATATATTTTTAAGTACAAGCTCCTCTTCTTGGAACTCTCAGATACAAACCTTCTTGTTAAAAGCTTTCTTGATCTTCTTTTGATACAACTGACCGTGACACATCGCAGTCATGCGCTTCTCGTCAATGAGGTTCAGCTAATAAATCTTTCTTTGACCTATTATGCTTCATCAATTTTGGCTTTCATAAGAACCCTCAGAGATGGTATCATAACTTCAATGGGTAGAACTGCATCCATCCCATATACAAATGAAAAGAGGGTTGCCTCTGTCGAAGTGTGATTAGACGTTCCATATTCGTGCAAGGCAAATGGCAACATCTCATGCCAATCCTTGTAAGTCTTCACCATTTCTACAAAATCTTCTTTATGTTTTTGTTCGCAACATTGTTCATCTTCGGACGATAGGGAGAAGAGTTATGATGTTCGATCTTTAAGATATCACACAACTCTTTCATTGTCTTGTTATTTAGATTGGTTCCATTATCTGTTATGACCCGACTTGGAATTTTGTATCGATAAATAATCTCCCTTTTGATAAAACAGGTAACCATTTGTTTATTCATGTTGGCATAAGATGCAGCTTCAACCCACTTCGTGAAGTAGTAAATAGCAACAAGGATGAATCAGTGTACATTGGAAGCCTTCTGCTTGATTGCCCCAATCATGTTGATGCCCCACATAGAAAATGGCAAAGGTGATGACAACACATTTAGTAATGTTGGAGGTACATGCACCTTGTCCGCATAAATCTGGCACTTGGGGCATTTCCTAGCATATTGGATTTAATCGGTTTCCATAGTCAACTAGTAGTATTCAACTCTTAGAATCTTCTTGGACATGGCATATTCGTTGGCATGGGTGCCAACTAATCCTTCATGAATATCTTTCATTAACAAGTCCACTTCTCGTCTGTTGACACACCTAAGCAAGACCATGTCGTGATTTCTTTTGTAAAGCACATCATTAATGAGAAAGAACTTGGATGCCAATCTCCTCAAAGTTTTTTTTATCAAGAGATGTAGCATCAACTGGATATTCCTGAATCAGAAGATATTTCTTAATATCGTGAAACCACGGTTTCCCATTTGTTTCTTCTTCCACCATTTAACAATGAACATGCTCGGTCTTCATTTCAATTCGAATAAGCGACACTTCATTAACAAATATGACCTTCCATATTGAAGCTAGCATAGCCAATGCATCAGCGATGTGATACTCATCCCTCGGGACATGTTTGAAAGTGATCTCCTCAAACTATTCGATTGTTTCCATAATGTAAGTTGTATGGGATTAACTTCTCGTCTCGGGTCTCCCACTCACCTTTGACCTGAAAATTACCAAGGCTGAATCACCACTTACTTCAAGAATTTTGTTGCGAAGGTCAATTGCTGCTTCGAGCCCCAAGATGCAAGCTTCGTACTCGGTCATATTGTTGGTACACTCAAAGCATAACCTGGTTGTGAACGGAGTGTAACCACCATATGGATTCATCAAAATGGCACATATGACATGCCCGTTGTAGTTGGAGGAATCATTGAACATCATCTTCTACTGGGAACCAGGCTCAGGACCTTCATCTAGACCTGGCTCTTCATAATCCTTCTGTATCAACATAATATCTTCATCAGGGAAGTCAAACTTTAGAGGTTCATAATCTTCTATCGATTGATCTGCAAGGTAATCTAATAAGATGCTAGCCTTGATAGACTTCTGAGTAACGTACTAGATCTCATATTCTAATAATGACATATGGCAACGGGTGAGTCTTCCTGTCTGAGCAGGCTTCTCAAAAATATACTTTATCTGGTCCATTTTCGAGATCAACAAAGTAGTGTGGCATACCATGTATTGTCTCATACGCTTGGCAGCCCATGCCAAAGCATAACAAAAATTCTCTAAAAGTGAATATCGACATTCACAATCAGTGAACTTCTTGCTCAAATAATAGATGGCGTGCTCTTTGCGTCCAGACTCATCGTGTTGGCCCAAAACGCAACCCATTGATCCTTCAAGCACAGTCAAGTACATGAAAAGAGGCTTTTCAGGAACAGGAGGAATTAGGATTTGAGGTTCTTGAAGGTAACTCTTTATCTTATCAAAAGCTTGCTGACAATCTGCATTCCAAACAACCGTCTGATCTTTGCGTAACAGCTTGAATATTGGTTCACAAGTAGGAGTCATATTGGAAATAAATATAGAGATATAATTTAGCCTTCCAAGGAAACCTCTAACTTGTTTCTCGGTCTGCGGAGCCGGCATCTCTTGAATAGCCTTAACCTTGTTAGGATCCATCTTAATCCCTCGTTTACTAACAATGAAACTGAGCAGCTTTCCAGATCTCACCCCAAAAGTGCACCTGGCAGGATTCAGCCTCAACTGATATTTTCTAAGCCTCTCAAGCAACTTCAAAAGATGATCCAGATGATCCTCTTCACTCTAAGACTTGGAGATCATATCATCGACATACACTTCTAATCTCTTTGTGCATCATGTTATGAAAAATCGCGACCATAGCTCTCTAATAAGTGGCCCTAGCATTCTTAGACCAAAGGGTGTGACCTTATAACATTAGGTCCCCAAAAGAGTGATGAAGGTGGTTTTTTCTATATCATCTGAGTCCATCTTGATTTGATTATAGCCAGGAAAACCATCTATAAATGAGAAGATTGCAAAACAAGCCGTATTGTCTACCAAAGTCTCAATATGTGGTAAAGGGAAATCGTCTTTCAGACTAACTTTGTTCAGATCCCTATAATCCATGTACATTCTGACTTTTCCATCTTTCTTTGGCACAGGTACAATATAGGCCACCCATTCTAGATATTTTGACACTTCCAGAATCCCTACATCAATATGCTTTTTAACCTCATCCTGAATCCTGAGAGCCACGTCAGGCCTAGTCCTTCAGAGCTTCTGTTTGACAGGCGTACATTTTGGTCGGAACGGTAGCTTGTGAACCACTACGTCAGTGTCTAAGTCAGGCATGTCTTGGTATGACCAAGAGAATACATCAACACACTCTTCTAAAAGCTTCACCAGTCTCTGCTTGATTTATGCCCCAAGTATTTCCCCAATCTTGACCTCTTTCTTGTCTTCTTCAGTGCCAAAATTAATAACATCCACTTGTTCCTTGTGAGGTTAAAGGTCCGTGAACTCATATTCAACCATCTTTGCCAATTCATCCGGAATCTCAAAATCTTCATCATCCTCGTCTTCGACTTGGTATATGGGTGAGTCGAAGTCAGGAGGGAAAACAAAGTCATTGGATTCAACGGGTTTTGGAATTTCTCTGCATGTTTTGAACGGTTTGATTTATTAAAACACACAAAAATAAATGTGAAAATTCTGGCAAGCACACGATGGATGTTATTCCTAAGGTTATAACATCCATTGTGACATCTGCTACTTAACAGATAATACTCAGCAATAATAATAGCAGTAAATAACACAGCAATTGTTCACCCAGCTCAATGTCAACAACACTTACATCTGGGGGCTACCAAGCCAGGGAGGAATTTCACTATTAGCAGAATCAATTCAAAGTCAAACCACCAGTTTGCACTTCTCACTTAATCTCTACCCAATGACACTTCAACCTAGAGACACTCTATACCTGAGTATACCCACTCACTCCCCCTTAATCACACAACAGTGATATTAAACAATTACAGAAATCAATATGAAGAGACACTTCAAACAAACCTTGATCTTGCTTCACAACTTTGATCAAGGAACTCACACACTCTTGCTTCACAGCTTTGAGTAGGACACAACTTAGAATCTACCTAACCAAAGCCATCATCAAACAGACAATTACTTGGATTAAAAGTATTCCTAAACTGACTTTACACGTGAAGACTAGCCTTTTTCACTTACCAAGGACTCTCTAATTAGCACTCTCTAATCATCTGTCAAGAGCTTCTCTTCAGAATTACTCCTTCTGATATTTATAGCCGCTTCAGTCCTTTGTGTAACGCCCGTTAATTTTTAAATTAAATTATTTAGGAATTGTTGGTGCGCCTTTATGTGGGAGTGTGTCTGAGAGTGTTGGTGGGTGTCCTTAAAGTATAAGAAATCATTTAATAAAATATAGAGTTTAATAATAATATAATATAATTAATAATGATGATAATTTAATAATTAGTAGAAATATTATTATTATTATTACTATTATTATTATTATTATTATTATTATTATTATTTGTAATATTAGTGGATGGAATATGTGATCGCGACTTTCTATGTCTAATACAACTTAACTGCAAGTGCACAGTCTATCGCGTAGTAATAATAGATATCGATCCCACAGGGACTCGTAATCAAACTAGTGTTCTCGGGAGTTACTATGTTTAGCTAGGTAGATAATGTTTAAGGGAATAAGATTGTCACTAAAGGGAACTAAAAATGTTACTTAGATTATAATTACGTGAATCGATATGCAGTAATTATGTTCTTCGGGGATTTGACAAGTTACCGGTATATGAAATATTTTTCAGAGTTTATTTAAGCAGAAAATAGTGATCTGAAGACTCTCGTCTCACGATGGTTATTGACGCTAATCATAATTCTAAGGGCCAAACGTACGCTTTCGTGTCACATTCGGGGTTAAAACTATTTTTTGGAAATCTCTAACTTCTAATTCATTTTAAAGTGCTTTCGTTGTTATTAAAATGAATGACTAGTGTTTACTATCTGGTCTTGCCGCAGCTTTCGCTTGTTGGTTCGTACCTTAATTAATTTCCCACTTTCGTGGCAAAACTACTTTTAAATAAGTTCTCGCTTTCGCGACGAAGTTTATTCAGTAAATAAATTTAAACACTCAGACCATAAACAACTTTTGAAAAGAAAAGTTTTCAATCGGTTATTATCAAATCCCTTCCGAATTATTATTACATATCGATTAGTTTGATTTAGCTAGACATGGATTTGGGAAAGGTAAAACATAAATGAAAACAATAAATAATAGCATGAATCATAATGAAAACTGGAATTACGATTAAAATGAGAAACCTGTAAATATTCCAATTGACCTTTGGGCAGATCCTCCACAAATGTTGGCAGGATTCTGGTCTTTGTGCCAATCGATCGTACAAGGGAAATAAGAATTACAGAATATAAAAGGAATGCAGAAAAAGAAAAGAGAAACAAATAAGAAAAGAAAAACTGGAAAGGTTGCTCTGAAAATAAATTGGCAGCACTTCGTTGTCTGAATGCGGCTCCCTTTCTCAGCTCCCCTCCTTCCCTTTTATAGAAATAGAATTCTAACGGTTATAACTTGAAGAATGTGGACTTTGAGGCAGAATTATCAGGGACTAGTGGTCCACTATTTGGGACTTGGAACTGCTTCTTTCACGTGCATTTGAAGTGGGGCATTTTTGCCTGCATGACCGTCGTCACGGTGTGTGATGGTCGTCATGGGGCTGTGACGGTCGTCACAGCAGCAAAATATGAATGCTGCGTTTTTCATGTTGTTTTCATCCGGTTTTCGTCCATATTTCATCTGTGATTGCTTCTTTTCTTCATATTTCCTTGTTTAGACATGATCATTAAATACCTGCAAAGTATCAGACAAATAACACGGAAATAACCCGAAATCGGATCGAAAACAGTTAAACATCAGTTGAATTATACATCAATATATATATATATATATATATATATATATATATATATATATATATATATATATATATATATATATATATATATATATATATATATATATATATATATATATATATATATATATATATATACGATTTCGTGTTATCAAACTCCCCTAAGCTTGAATCTTTGCTTGTCCTCAAGTAAAACAGGAAAAAGTCGGCAAGCACGAGGCAGCTTCTTCGTTCGCAAAGTTGGGAAAAACCGGGATTCATAGTAAGAACAAAACGAGTACGGTGACGACACTGGACTATAAGTGTTCGGAGGTCTCCTTCTTATGCAAATCGGTCCCAGTCATGCTACTGTAGCTTGGTGTCAAGGTTCTCGCGGCAAGTTCACCCTGTTTGTTCTAGCGCAATCACATTAAGCCCGTTGTCCATACACTTTCATGGCAAGCCGACCTGTTAGTGAATATGATCTCATTTCTGTTTTTGATCTTTTTCATTGATCATAAGCTTATATCATTGATTTTTCAATGAGTTTTCGTGCCGTTGGGCTAAATGCTCGGGTGAGGAGCACCTAACTTAGAAGGAAACGTGTCTTTATATTTTGGTTAAATGGCTTTCTTTTCATGATTTTTCATCTTTTTGGAGATCATACACTTATTTGCATTGGTCGCTCGCTTAGAAGTGTTTTAGGATGGTGCTGACTGCTAGTATAAACTACTTGGGGCTGAGTTTGCGTAGACACTTGAAACTTTGGTACACGTAGGTAGTGAAATCGACTCGCATAAACCGGAGAACTAAGGTGTCAAGACGGTACTGGTTTTGTTAGAATTGTCGTCTCCTCGGAGTTTCAAAACTTGGTTTGAACTTGGGCGCATTCTCGTGATGCTTTTGCTTTTGAGGGACGAACGAAAAATTTTTGTTTATGTCGAATAACGTGGGGATGTTTGCGTAACGGAAAACGAATGTATAAACGAGCTTTATTTGCTAAAACGTAAAAATTTTTGAATAGAAATTATGCAAATAAAAGTACACAGGAATGGGAAATAAACGCTCCGCTCCCACACTATCTCAATCAGTGTCCCCACTAATTTGAAAGAATGCGAGAGGGAGATACACCGGAATTGAAAGTACAAAGAAACTACACATATAGTAAACAAATAAGGAAAATGATAACTAATCACGGCCTCTGCCTCGGTCACGTCCTCGCTCGCGTCCTCTGGCTCTGACTTGGTCAACTCGGTCCTCAAAACTCATAGCTCCGGTATGATAGACATAGTCGCGGAGTCCTTCGAACTGCAAGGTCAGATTTGCCAAGTTCTCAGTAATGGTTTCTTGGCCGGTTTGGAGTTGTTGCATTTGGGTCTGATGCCAAGCTTCGATCTGCTCTGCTCGCTGATTCTGCTGCTGCATCATAGCGAGTATCTGGGCCTGCTAGTCGAGAGAGCGGCAGAGGTCCTCTTCTGAGTAGTCGGGCACTGGACGATGGCGGCGGCGGCGGTAGGATGTACCCTCGGACGGAAGTGGTTGTGATACCTCCGGTTGCTCTGGTCTGTCTAACTCAGCTTGGATTTCGTCATCAGAACCTTGGGTGTGGTTCTGAGTTGGAGCAGCGGCAGCAGGAGGGGCAGTGAGGTCAAATAGCCAGTTGGTAGGGTCTTCTGGGTGTATCCGGGTGCGGGATGGAAGGATGATGCTTCAGACGGTTTTGCCATGCACTACCGGATGGTACTTGCCATCGGCTCTGGATCGGATGAGGTGAGAGGCTCTGCAGTGGTCGGTGTCAAAGAACACCGAGGGAATGGCATGGAGGTGCTGGAGGCGGTCACCGAGGTTCAGCCCAAGTGCAATGGCAGTGACAATCCCGCCAAAGTATAATGGCTTGGAGCCACGACTATAGTTGGCCTGAATGTGGGCCAGGAGGAACGGAGCGGCGTTGATGGGCTCGTTGTTGAAGACACAACTGAGAAAGAAGAGCTCTTTCGAGTTCACCTTATGGTTGCTATCCTGGGCGAAGATGGTGTTGCTCAATGCTCGGTGGAAATACCGGATGGTCGGGTTGTGGATATGCGTTGCATGCAGAGAATCCCAACCATCGGCATTGATGCCGGTTAACTGGTACCAGAGTGCGAAGGCTTCGTGCTGGAACTGATCGGTGAGGCGGCGGTGAGCATTGTCACCACGAGGGAATTGTAAGATGGCGGCAATCTGGTTCTGGTTCACTTGATAGTTGGTGTCGAACATCCGGAAGCATGCGGCACCGGAGTGTTGGCTGAGGTCGCCGCTGGAAGTGACGTAGGTGAACGAACTTAGGAACTCGAGGGTGAGTTGTTCGTACGTCGGCAGTGGATTGGTGCAGAGGTTCCAGATGCCAGCTCTTTAAAGCATCCAAGTGACACCGTCAAGGAGTCCGGGCTCTGTGAGCGATGGGATATGTGGATAATGAGTTGGCTGGAGCGACCGTTGATGGAATGTGATGTAGTTGGCCCGCTGTCTCTCTCCGGAGTCACCGTCGCTGAACACAATGTTGCTGAGGTCTGGGGTTTCGTTGTTTCTCGCCATTGTTGGAGGATTGAGTTGGTTCTATGGATTTAGGTGGTTCTGTGGAGTGGGAAAAATGTGACAGAAGTGTAGTAGGAAGTTGAGATGGGAGTTGGGATATATGGTGCAAGGTGGGGAAAACGAAAATTGGGAGTGGGGTGTGAGTTTCTGATGATTGGAAGTTGAAAGGAGATGAGTGGGAGAGAAAACGCAACCCCTGTTATATCAGATAACAGTTTTGGGCTCGTGACGGTCGTCACGTATCTGTGACGGTCGTCACCCGCGTGACGGTCGTCATGCTCCTGTGACGGTCATCACACCAGCAAAGTCTGCAGAACGCAGAATTTTGCTTTGAGGGTGTTCTTGCAGTGACTTTTAGGCCTATAAATGATATGGCAATGTATTATAGCGGCCAATAAACAAAGAATAACGTAAAAATAGAATAAATGAATAAGGACTATAATTGAAATAATAAGTAATTAGAATGACTGTAATGTAATACATAAAGAATTAACAATGCGAAAATTAAAAGAATTGAAAACGGACGGAAAACGGAAAACTAAACTAAACTAAACTAAAACTAATATCTAGTCTTTTCGTGCCTTCAATTCATCGAACTTTCGTGCGTAGTAGTCGAGCTGGTCACAGACTAAGTCTATGAAGACTACGAGTTCGCTGTGTATGCCTGCGATGTCGTCTTTTACAGTAGTCAGAGCTGCATCAACGTTTTCCAATCGGAGCAGAACAGTATCCATTTTGTCAGTGGTCTCCTCAGGGATGGGCTTAGGATAGGTGTTGTAATGCAGAGGAGTCATAGGGTCTACTTCAGCTTCTGATACAGCATCCTCATAGTACATATAATCGTGTGCTTCAGAGATGTGATCATTGTCGTACATGTAGTTTTGTGGTGTTGATTGAGGTGAAGGAGGTCCCATAGGCTCATCCAATTCATAAAGCCAGTTGTCCTTGTTGTGGATATTAGTCATCTGATGATTAGGCAATGTGAATAGCTGGACAGGTTTTTCATTGATGAGGTACTCGTAAGGTCCAGGTCCCATAGTTCCTAATATGCGCCTGTTAAAGCAAAACTGGATATTCATGGGTCGGATGGTGCCAAAACTAGTGCTTGCATTTAGGTGGAATCTAAGGGCAAGCTCGTGGGCAATCATTGTCACGAGGCCTCCTATTAGGATAGGTGATTGTGGGTCCTGAGTGAGGCGTCGGAAGGATCTCATCATGAAAGGTACTGCATTCACTGTACGACCCTGAGAAGCACAGAACATGATAAATAACTCTTCTTTAGATACTATAGTAATATTTTCTTCTTTCTTGAAAAGGGTGTGAGCTAGTATCTTATGGAAGTATCTGAAAGCTGGGTTATGAATCTCATCATTATACATTCTGTCTGGTTCAGGGTGATAGTCGCCTGTGATTCTACCCCAGAATTGGTTGAGTTCAAAATCAAGGTCATCATCTTCTGCACTGATGAACACATGCGGTCCGCTAGGAAATCCTAGGAGGTTAGCTAATGACATCCGGCTATGGGTTTGGTCCATTCCAAACATCCTAAAGGTGATCAGCTCTGTGTTGGATCCAAAACCATAGTTGGGTAGGTACCTGAAGGAACTAAGGAATTCGTAGGTGAGGTCCTTATAGGTAGCAAAACGGGTTTTCAAAGCAGTGTTCTCCCAACCCAGTTGATTGAACAGGTATTGGATGCTATGCGTGATTCCTAGTTTCTCCATGGTAGACTTATCATAGTACAACGTTAAGGCTAGTTCTCTCTCAGTCAATGCTTCAAATCTTGCTTTTTGAGCTTGTCCTCGAAAATGAACCTTGGTGAAGTCGTACGCGTCCATACTCGCAGGTAAGTCGGGAGAAAAACAGGAGGAAGGTTTGAAGACTTTTAAAATCCTGAAAAGTTTAAAACAAAAATTTGAAGTCAGGATTTTAAGAAAAGCGAAAGGCGGTAAAAACAAAAGATAAAACAAGAATATAAAATAAAAATATGAAAATAAAAGAAAGTAAAAATAGTAGTAATTTTAAGTTTAGAATTTTTGTTAGAGTTTCAAAGTAGAAAAAAAAAATGAAATACAGTAACGAGGAAAAATGCGGGAAAATTGGGTTGCCTCCCAGTAAGCGCTGTATTTAACGTCTAAAGCCTGACGATAGCTTGGTGACAAGCTATTCGGGTGTTTGAGCTGGAAGCTCAAGCAATGCTATACTGCAGACTTGAGGGCTGTTCTCGTTTTTATTATAATGTTTTAGACGTTGTCCGTTTACGATAAACGGTGCATTCGTCTTATCGGTAATTTCAACAGCACCACTCTGAAGTACTTTAGTCACTTCATAAGGTCCGGACCACTTAGATTTTAGTTTACCTGGGAAGAGTTTTAATCTTGAATTAAATAGCAGCATGATGTCTCCCACATTGAATTGTTTCTTGACTGAATGTTTATCATGCCACTTTTTTGTTCGTTCTTTGTAGATACGGGCACTTTCGTAAGCGTCTAATCGAAGTTCTTCCAATTCGTGTAAGTTCAAGATTCGCTTTTCTCCTGCCTCGGTGTAGTTGAAATTAAGTGTTTTAATGGCCCAGAAGGCCTTATGCTCTAATTCTATAGGGAGGTGACAAGATTTACCGTAAACTAATTTGTAGGGTGTAGTACCTATTGGTGTCTTAAAAGTGGTCCTATAAGCCCATAAAGCTTCATGTAGCTTTGATGACCAATCTTTCCTTGAGGTAGCGACATTCTTTTCCAATATCTGTTTTATTTCCCTATTCGAGACCTCTACTTGTCCGCTAGTTTGCGGATGATAGGGTGTAGCTACTCGGTGTCGGACTCCATATTTAGAAAGAAGCTTATCGAATATTCGCGATATGAAGTGAGATCCGCCGTCACTAATGACGAGTCTGGGTACACCGAATCTAGGAAAGATTGTGGTTTTGAAGAGTTTGATTACTACTCGTGCGTCATTTGTTGGAGCAGCAATGGCTTCTATCCACTTAGACACATAGTCTACAGTGACGAGTATGTAGTTATTACCAAAAGAAGGTGGGAATGGTCCCATGAAATCTATTCCCCATACGTCAAAGATTTCTACCTCTAAGATTCCTTTCTGAGGCATTTCATCGCGTCGTGAGATGTTGCCAGTTCGTTGGCATCAATCACATTTTAGCACAGCGATGTGGACGTCTTTCCAGAGGTTAGGCCAGAATAAGCCTGCTTGGAGAATCTTAGCGCACGTCTTGGACGTACTAGCATGACCACCATATGGTGCTGAATGGCATTGGGAAATGATATTTTCTATTTCTTCCTCTGGGACACAGCGATGGTATATGTTGTCGGCCCCTCTCTTGAAGAGTAGAGGTTCGTCCCAATAATAGTGTTTCAGATCGTGGAAGAATTTCTTCTTTTGCTGATAAGTGAGATCCGGTGGAAGCACGCCTGCAGCGAGGTAATTAACGATGTCAGCATACCAAGGAAATGTGACTTGGGCATAGACGGCTTCTACGACTTTTTCGAATTCTGGATCTTCCGAGATTGAGTTGGGCATGTCACTTTCTAATTTGGCTATCAGACGTTCGAATGGGAAATCGTCATTTATCGGTACTGGTTCATGTTTGATGCCTTCTATTCGGGATAAGTGATCTGCAACAACATTCTCGGTTCCTTTCTTATCTTTGATTTCAAAGTCAAACTCTTGTAATAACAGGATCCATCTCAATAATCTTGGTTTGGCATCTTTTTTGCTTATTAGGTACCTAATGGCAGCGTGGTCTGTGTATATGATAATCTTTGCTCCTACTAGGTAAGAACGAAATTTGTCAAGCGCAAATATAACTGCTAGAAGTTCCTTTTCTGTTGTGGCGTAGTTCATTTGGGCAGGATCTAAAGTTCTACTAGCATAGTAGATGGCATGGAGTTTCTTGTCCTTCCTTTGTCCTAGAACTGCGCCTACGATATAATCACTCGCATCGCACATGATTTCGAACGGTAGTCGCCAATCGGGTGGTTGCATAATCAGTGCGGTGATAAGGGATGATTTTAATGTTTCGAATGCTTTTAGACAGTCATCGTCGAATATGAACTCAGCATCTTTCATCAACAGGCCGGTCAAAGGTTTTGTGATTTTTGAAAAATCTTTTATAAATCTTCGGTAGAAACCAACATGTCCTAGAAAACTCTGTATTTCTCGTACGGATTTTGGAGGTTGGAGATCTTTTATAATCTCTATTTTAGCTTTGTCGACCTCAATTCCATTATTTGATATGACGTGTCCTAGAACTATTCCTTGTCGGACCATAAAGTGGCATTTTTCCCAATTTAGGACGAGGTTCACTTTTACACAACGTTCTAATACCATTTCTAAGTTTTGTAGGCGTCCTTCGAAACTTTGTCCACATACCGAGAAATCGTCCATAAATACTTCCATGATGTCGTCTATGAAATCTGCAAGATTGCCATCATGCATCTTTGGAAGGTTGCTGGAGCATTACAGAGTCCGAACGACATTCAGCGGTAAGCAAAAGTACGATAAGGACAGGTGAATGTAGTCTTTTCTTGGTCATCAGGATGAATGGGAATTTGGAAGAATCCTGAATAGTCATCTAGATAGCAGAAATACGAATGTTTGGCTAATCTTTCCAACATTTGGTCTATGAAGGGTAACGGGAAGTGATGTTTTCGTGTGGCTTTGTTAAGCTTCCTATAATCAATGCACATCCTGCTTCCAGTCACGACTCTTTTTGTTATTGATTCGCCTTTTTCGTTTTTAACTACTGTGACTCCTCCTTTCTTTGGTACGACATGAACTGGGCTGACCCATTCACTATCGGAGATTGGATAGATGATTCCTGCATCTAGCAATTTCTTTACTTCATCTCTGACTACAGTGCTTAGGATGGGGTTCAGTCTCCTCTGATGCTCTCTAGAGGTTTTAGAGTCTTCCTCTATTGTAATTCGATGCATACAGATTGAAGGGCTTATACCTTTTAGATCACTTATGTTATAGCCTAACGCGGTGGGGTACTTTTTTAAGACTTCTAATAGCTTTTCGGTTTCTGGTTGTCCTAAGTCGGCGTTGACTATCACTGGTCTTTTTAGTTCATCGTCTAGGAATTCATATCTAAGGTTTTTGGGTAGTGTTTTAAGTTCTAAAGATGGGTTCTTCGGACCTGGCATATGGTTTGGGGTCAGTGCTAAGCTTTCGCTTAGGTTGTCGTCTTTATACGGTCTACGCCAATCATCGTCTTCAGAAATATCGGGTATTTGAATCTTTATTATTTCTAAATACGTGGTCTCTTCATTTTCAAGTTCTCTTATGCATTCGTCAATTTCGTCTACTAAACAGCAGGTATCGTCTATGGCTGGTGCTTGTAAGAACTTGGTGAGAATGAACTATGTATTTTCTTCTCCTACTTCGAATGTTAGCCTTCCTTTCTTCACGTCTATAATGTAGAATTGTCCTATGCGTACTGGAACGTTTTCCAGTATTCCGACGGGGTATTTTACTGATCGGTCAGCTAATTGTACGGACATTTTGGTTGGTCTTAGGTCTCCCATATTCAGCTTTTTGCATATAGATAAAGGCATAACACTAATACTGGCTCCTAAATCGCATAGAGCTTTGTCTATCACGAACTTTCCTATGACGCAGGGTATGGAGAAACTACCTGGGTCTTTTAATTTAGGAGGCATGCGGTTTTGAATTATAGCGCTACACTCCGCAGTAAGTGTAACTGTCTCGTTATCCTCGATCTTTCTCTTATTTGACAGGATTTCTTTGAGGAATTTAGCGTATGATGGCATTTGAGTTATTGCTTCTGTAAAAGGAATAGTGATATTCAACTGTTTAAGGAGCTTTACAAATTTCTTAAACTGTCCTGAAGTTTTGGAGTTTATTAATCTTTGAGGATAAGGGATAGGTGGTTTATATGATGCTGGAGGTGCTTGGGTTTTTTCCTTGCGGTATCCTCCTTCTCGTCGTCTTCCTTCTTCTCTAACTCGGATTCCTTTTCTACTTGTTCAGTTGGTTTTTGTTGCATGGCTGAGTTTTCGGTCCTCGGATCGATCAGTTCGTCCAATTCTTTTCCACTTCTTAGTATTACAGCATTTGCTTGGCCTTTTGGATTCTATTCGGGTTGTCCAGGAAATGTGCCAGCGGGTGCGGCAGCAGAGGCTTGTTGTTGAGCCACTTGTGATATCTGTGTTTCTAACATTTTGTTGTGAGTGGCTAAAGCGTCTACTTTTCCGGTCAACTGTTTAATTTGCTCTTTAGTATGTATATTTTGATTCAGGAATTCTTTGTTTGTTTGAGCTTGAGTAGCTATGAATTTTTCCATCATCAACTCGAGGTTTGATTTCCTAGGTGCAGTCTGAGCAGCAGCTGGTTTCTGATATCCTGGCGGAGCAGTAGGCATTTGCAATGCATTATCGCTTTTGTAAGAAAAGTTTGGATGATTTCGCCAACCTGGGTTGTAGGTATTTGCGTAAGGATTTCCTTAAGCATAATTTACTTGTTCTGGTGGGATTCCGGCTAGCAATGGGCATTCAGGTGCATTATGAGTGGTGCTTCCGTATAACTCGCAATTTGGAGTTACGGCAGCGATGGTTGCAGTGGGGTTAACGGTCAGACTGTCAATCTTCTGTGCTAGAGCATCTACTTTAGCGTTGAACTTTTCAAAGCTGCTGATCTCGTACATCCCACCTTTTGCTGTGGTTTTCTCTGTTGGAGTGCGTTCACCTCCCCATTAGCAGTGGTTCTGAGACATGTTTTCGATTAGTTGATAGGCTTTGTCGTATGGCTTATCCATAAGTGCACCGCCCACGGTAGCGTCTATTGTCAATCTGGTATTGTATAAAAGCCCATTATAGAAAGTATGGATTGTCACCCAGTCTTCTAGACCGTGGTGAGGACATGTTCTCATCATATCTTTGAATCGTTCCCATGCTTCTTAAAGAGATTCAGTATCTTTTTGTCGAAATCCGTTGATTTGAGCTCTAAGCATAGCAGTTTTGCTTGGCGGAAAATATCTCGCTAAGAAGACGTTCTTCAATTGTTCCCACGTCGTAACGGAGTTGGATGGTAAAGATTGCAACCATGTCCACGCTCTGTCTCTAAGAGAGAATGGGAAAAGATGAAGTCTTATCGCGTCTGGAGTTACTCCATTTGCTTTCACTGTGTCTGCGTATTGTACAAACTTCGTTAAGTGTTCCTTTGGATCCTCAGTTGCGTTTCCTGAGAATTGGTTTTGTTGTACAGCTGACAGCAATGATGGTTTCAGCTCAAAATTGTTTCGAGTAATAACTGGGGCAGCAATGCTACTTCTAGGCTCCACCTGAGAGGGTGTAGCATATGCCTTCAGCGGTTTGTTTGGAGGTCCTTTAGCCATGTTTGATTCTTCTTCGGATTTGGGAATGGGAGTGAGAGGATCGGGAATGTTATGTTTGAGTTGGTACTCAATGATTCGGCTTCTTAGATGTAAGAAGCTCTCTAGTTCTGCGACTGAAGGTTTCAAGATATCGCCTTGTGGGCGATTACTTGGCATACAATCGACAACACTAGTAAAGGAAAAATGAAATTTTTAACCTAGTCTATACGGTGTAACAGAAGGTTACACTATTGACTAAACGGGTCCCCGGCAACGGTGCCAAAAACTTGATCGCGACTTTCTATGTCTAATACAACTTAACTGCAAGTGCATAGTCTATCGCGTAGTAATAATAGATATCGATCCCACAGGGACTCGTAATCAAACTAGTGTTCTCGGGAGTTACTATGTTTAGCTAGGTAGATAATGTTTAAGGGAATAAGATTGTCACTAAAGGGAACTAAAAATGTTACTTAGATTATAATTACGTGAATCGATATGCAGTAATTATGTTCTTCGGGGATTTGACAAGTTACCGGTATATGAAATATTTTTCAGAGTTTATTTAAGCAGAAAATAGTGATCTGAAGACTCTCGTCTCACGATGGTTATTGACGCTAATCATAATTCTAAGGGCCAAACGTACGCTTTCGTGTCCCATTCGGGGTTAAAACTATTTTTTGGAAATCTCTAAGTTCTAATTCATTTTAAAGTGCTTTCGCTGTTATTAAAATGAATGACTAGTGTTTACTATCTGGTCTTGCCGTAGCTTTCGCTTGTTGGTTCGTACCTTAATTAATTTCCCACTTTCGTGGCAAAACTACTTTTAAATAAGTTCTCGCTTTCGCGACGAAGTTTATTCAGTAAATAAATTTAAACACTCAGACCATAAACAACTTTTGAAAAGAAAAGTTTTCAACTGGTTATTATCAAATCCCTTCCGAATTATTATTACATATCGATTACTTTGATTTAGCTAGACATGGATTTGGGAAAGGTAAAACATAAATGAAAACAATAAATAATAGCATGCATCATAATGAAAACTGGAATTACGATTAAAATGAGAAACCTATAAATATTCCAATTGACCTTTGGGCAGATCCTCCACAAATGTTGGCAGGATTCTGGTCTTTGTGCCAATTGATCGTACAAGGGAAATAAGAATTACAGAATATCAAAGGAATGCAGAAAAAGAAAAGAGAAACAAATAAGAATAGAAAAACTAGAAAGGTTGCTCTGAAAATAAATTGGCAGCACTTCGTTGTCTGAATGCGGCTCCCTTTCTCAGCTCCTCTCCTTCCCTTTTATAGAAATAGAATTCTAACGGTTATAACTTGAAGAAGGTGGACTTTGAGGCAGAATTATCAGGGAGTAGTGGTCCACTATTTGGGACTTGGAACTGCTTCTTTCACGTGCATTTGAAGTGGGGCGTTTTTGCCTGCATGACGGTCGTCACGGTGTGTGACGGTCGTCACCCGTGTGACGGTCGTCATGGGGTTGTGACAGTCGTCCTAGCAGCAAAATATAAATGTTGTGTTTTTCATGTTGTTTTCATCTGGTTTTCGTCCATATTTCATCTGTGATTGCTTCTTTTCTTCATATTGCCTTGTTTAGACATGATTATTAAATACCTGCAAAGTATCAGACAAATAACACGGAAATAACCCGAAATCGGATCGAAAATAGTTAAACATCAGTTGAATTATACATCAATATATATATATACGATTTCGTGTTATCAATATGGGAAATAGGGGAGTTATTAGAGAAGTTGTGGGGGAACAAAGGAAAAACACGATAAACTGCTCAGAACCAAAATTAAGGAGAAAGGATGAGGAGAAGGGAAAAAGGAAAAAGAACGTGAGTGGGAGAAGTTAAGAACAGAGGAAACTAACCACCGGAGAGGATACAAGGTAGTTGCTGCAGAGTCACCGGAGAGCAGACCGGAACCGGGAAGGTTAGAGCTGTCCTCAATCCAAAGGTAAGGGTGGGGTTCAATTCTATAACTATGGGTATGATCAATTTCATGAAGGGAATTGAATCATGGGGTTAGTTCCCGTAGGTTGAGAAATATTAAAGGTTAATGTTTGTCTGTGCCCGAATTAGTGTTTTATGGCATTAGTTCTATGTAATAATATTGGGAAACGGCGCCAACACGCGCTAATTTTCCATTTGTTGAGAGGGTTGTAATGGTATCCTCATTTGATTATATTATGTTGAAAGTTGTGATGCTTCGGTTATGGACAATTTGGTTGTAGGCTTAATGCCTTGTTGCGTGGTTGTGGTGGTTGTGTTGTAGTCCATAATAGCTGCATCTCATAGCATATCATCCTGGTTGGCATGTATTGGTGTTGGTTGTGCCTTTATTGGCGGCCTTTAATGGAAATTAAATTGGTTTTAGAGTGCTGCTCCAAATTGGTACCACATGCATATGCATAGTTGAGTCGCATAGTGTCGCGTCGTTATGTGGTTGTAAGTGAAGATGGGTTGCTGAATTTGCTTGTTAATTGTTGTGAATATGAACGATAAGTTCCTGATACTGGTTGTCAATATTATTTGGAAAACTGCGAGAATCTTAATTGCTGTGATATAATCCTGACATGACTTTTATCATGCCTTATGTTATAATTTTGATATCTCACCCTTTACATTGTATGTTACCTCCATTGGTGGTAATTTGCAGGTAACTCGGAATAAAGTGTCGCTTTTCGTTTAAGGTGTCGTTGGTCGCTCTAATACGTAGCACTCTTGGGGGGATGAACGATTGATGTTATTGTTTTAATTGAATTCCTTGTTGCTGAATTATATTAAGTACTTCTCAACTAAATTGGTTGTTTCGGACAGTTCCAAATGTTGGTTGGATGCATAATTAAGATGTTAAACAAGTTTTCGTTATTTGGTCATCCGGATCTATGCTATGTATGTTATTAAATGTTTTGCTACAGGTGTATGTTATCAGTTAAGGTGAAAATGTGACACCTCTGATGCGTCTCAGAATTTGTGAGTGTGACGGTCGTCACCACTCCATGACGCTCGTCATGACCACGACGATCGTGACAGTTCCATTACGACCGTCATGTGGCCTTTTTTTCGTGCACTCTGATTGTTGTTTTCTTATTTATCTGTTGGGTTAGAATGAGGTGTTACATTAGAGGTATCAGAGCAGGTCGTTCCATTCGACCAAGTTATCGAGTCAGTCGTTGTGTCTAGCAATTGAGTATTGTTGTTTGTGAAATCTGACTGCTGGTTGTTGCAGTTTAAGTTGAAATGGATGGAAGCAATGATGCTGCAATTGCTGTTGCTCTGCAAGCTATAGCTAATGCTATGGAGAATCAGTCGAATCCTGTTGGAGATGCAGGGTCTTGCAGTTTGGCAATGTTTCAGTGGGAGAATCCACCTACATTCAAGGGTAGGCATGATCTTGATGGTGCATTGGATTGGTTGAAGGAAATGGAGCAAATCTTTCGTGTGATGGACTGTACCCCAGCACATAAGGTTCGTTATGGGACTCATATGCTAGCAGTTGAAGCTGATGACTGGTGGCTAGAGACCCGTCCAGTATTGGCAGCTGCATGTGAGGAGGTCACTTGGACTCTATTCCGTAGGGAATTTCTGAAGAAGTATTATCTGAAAGATGTCCCCGGTAAGAAAGAGATTGAATTTCTTGAACTGAAGCAAGGAGACATATCTATTACCGAGTATGCGGCGAAATTCAAAGAATTGGCTATGTTTTATCCGAACTACAGCGCAGAAACTGTTGAGTTTTCTAAGTGTATCAAGTTTGAGAATAGATTGAAGTCTGAAATCAAAAAGGCAATTGGGTATCAGAAGATTCGTGTTTTTGATGCGTTGGTTGAAAGCTGTAGAATTTATGAAGAAGATAGAAATGCTCATTACAAACTGTTGAGTGAGAGGAGAGGCAAGTCCCAGCAGAATCGCGGTAAGCCTTATGATCCTCCAGTTGGCAAAGGGAAACAGAGAGCAATTGATGACAAGAGAACTAATAGGGGAGATGCTCCTGCTGGTATTGTTTGCTATAAGTGCGGGAAACCTGGCCATAAGAGTAACGTGTGTAACTCTGGACCAGTGAGATGTTACCGTTGCGGTGAGCTGGGACACGCTATTGCTGAGTGCAAACGCAAGGGGATGGTTTGTTTCAACTGTGGTGAAGAGGGACACCTGCTGACAAGTGTCAGAATCCTAAGAAAGAAAAGAGTGGTGGAAGGGTGTTCGCTCTATCTGGGACTCAGACATCCAGCGATGACAGACTCATTGAAGGTACTTGTATCATTAATAGTACTCCTTTACTTGCTATTATTGACACTGGTGCTTCTCATTGTTTTATTGCTGCTAATTGTGTTGGACGTTTGAGTCTTGTGTTTTCTCACATGAATGGGGAGATGTTTGTTGAGAATCAAACTAAGGGATCAGTGACTACATCTCTGGTATGTTGGAAATGTCCTCTGTCAATGTTTGATAGAGATTTCCTGGTTGACTTACTCTGTTTGCCACTAAGTGGGATGGACGTAATTTTAGGATTGAACTAGTCAGAGTATAACTGCATTCATATTATCTGCATTGATAAGTCGGTGAGGTTTTCTACTCTTGAAGAGGAGGGAGCCCGTTTAGTAACTACAAAACAAATGAGGCAGATACTGCGAGAAGATGCTCAGGTGTTTGCGTTGGTGGCATCATTATCCGTGGAGAATAAAGCGATAATTAATGAGTTAAAAGTTGTTCGTGATTTTCCTAAAGTGTTTCCAGATGAAATTCCTGAAGTTCCTCCGGAACAAGAAGTTGAATTTTCTATCGACCTTGTACCTGGTACCAGACCTGTGTCTATGGCACCGTACAAGATGTCTGCATCTGAATTGGTTGACATGAAGAAACAGTTGGAAGACTTACGTGAGAAGAAGTTCGTTAGACCGAGTGTGTCGCCGTGGGGAGCTCCGATATTATTAGTAAAGAAGAAAGACGGCAGTATGAGGTTGTGTATTGATTACCGACAATTGAACAAGGTGACAGTTAAGAATAAATATCTGCTCCCAAGAATTGATGACTTGATGGATCCGTTGGTTGGTGCGCGAGTGTTTAGTAAAATTGATTCGAGGTCAGGGTATCACCAGATTAAGGTAAAAGGTGAGGATGTTCAGAAGACTGCATTCAGAACTAGGTATGGACACTATGAGTATACGGTAATGCCTTTTGGTGTTACTACTGTGCCTGGAGTTTTTATGGAATACATGAACCGTATCTTTCACGATTATTTGGATCGGTTTGTGGTGGTATTCATTGATGACATATTAATTTACTCTAAGTCGAAAGAGGAGTATGTGGAACACTTGAGATTGGTACTGCATGTTCTGAAAGAAAGGAAGTTGTAAGCGAAACTGTCGAAGTGTGAGTTCTGGTTTGAAGAGCTTAGCTTTTTGGGTCATGTTATATCGGGTAGTGGAATTTTTGTAGACCCATCTAAGGTTGATGCGGTGATGCAATGGGAAACTCCGAAGTTGGCAACTGAGATTAGAAGCTTTCTGGGACTTGCTTGTTATTACAGAAGGTTTATTGAAGGTTTCTCTAAGTTGGCTCTTCCGTTAACTAAGTTGACTAGTAAAGGGAAAACTTTTGTGTGGGATGCTCAATGCGAAGCAGGTTTTATAGAGTTAAAGAAGAGGTTGACGTCTGCTCCGGTGTTGACCTTGCCTAACACAAAAGAACCGTTTGTTGTATAATGTGATGCTTCTAAGTTTGGTTTGGGAGGTGTACTCATGCAGGGTAACAAAGTAGTTGCTAATGCGTCAAGACAGTTGAGAATCCACGAGAAGAATTACCCTACACACGATTTATAACTTGCTGCTATTGTTTTTGTGCTGAAGATTTGGAGACATTATCTGTATGGTTCAAGATTCGAGGTGTTCAGTGACCATAAGAGTTTGAAGTACCTGTTTGACCAAAAAGAACTGAACATGAGACAACGAAGGTGGTTAGAACTGTTAAAAGACTTTGATTTTGGTTTAAACTACCATTCGGGAAAAGCCAATGTAGTAGCTAATGCCTTAAGTCGCAAGACTTTGCATATGTCGGCAATGATGGGCAAAGAGTTGGAATTGATTGAGCAATTCAGAGACCTGATCTTATTTTGCAAAGTGACACCGAAGAGTGTAAAGTTTGGCATGTTAAATATCAACATCAGGGAAGCTCAGAAATTAGATGTGAAGTTGGTAGATTTAATTCCAGGGGTGAATCATTCGGAAAATAATGATTATCAGTTGGATGCGCAAGGCGTGTTCAGATTTCACGGTCGTATTTGCATTCCTGATAGTGCAGATATGAAGAAAGCCATTCTGGAGGAGGGTCACAGAAGTAAGTTGAGTATTCATCCAGGAGCGATGAAAATGTATAGTGATTTGAAGAATCTGTTTTGGTGGCCTGGTATGAAGCGTGATGTAGCTCGATTTGTTTACGCATGTTTGACTTGTCAGAAGTCAAAAGTTAAGCACTAGAAACCTGCTGGATTGATGCACCGTTAGAGATTCCAGAATGGAAATGGGACAGCATTTCGATGGACTTTGTAACGGGTTTACCGAACACTTTGAGAGGATGTGATTCTATTTGGGTGATTGTTGATAGGCTTATGAAGTCAGCTCACTTTATTCCTATTAACATCACTTTTCTGGTGTCGAAGTTGGCAGAGATTTACGCCCGAGTGGTTGTTAACTTGCATGGTGTTCTGTTGTGTATTGTGTTGGATAGAGATCCGAGGTTTACTTCTGAGTTTTGGAAGAGTCTACAAGAGGCTTTGGGTTCCAAGTTGAGGTTGAGTTCAGCATACCACCCTCAAACAGATGGTCAGACTGAACGAACTATTCAATCTTTAGAAGATTTGCTGAGGGCATGTGTTCTCGAGGAAGGTGGTTCGTGGGATACCTATCTTCCGTTGATAGAGTTTACCTATAATAACAGTTACCACTCTAGTATCGGAATGGCATCGTTTGAAGCTTTGTATGGTAGGAGATGTAGGGCTCCATTGTGTTGGCATGAATCCGGGGAGAGTGTGGTACTTGGACCAGAAATTGTTCGGGAGACGACGGAGAAGGTGAAGTTAGTTCAAGGAAAGATGAAAGCTTCACAGAGTAGGCAGAAAAGTTATCATGATAAGCGCAGAAAGGAGCTAGAATTTGAAGCTGGAGATCATGTATTCTTGAGAGTCACGCCTGTGACTGGTTTTGGTAGAGCTTTGAAATCTAAGAAGCTTACCCCTCGTTTAATTGGTCCGTACTAGATATCAGACAGAGTTGGAAAGGTTGCGTATCGAGTGGCATTGCCGCCTAATTTGTCGAATCTGCACGATGTATTTCATGTGTCACAGCTCCGAAAGTATATCTCAGATCTGTCGCATGTCATTCCTATGGACGATGTGCAAGTAAGTGACCATCTTACGGTGGAGACGATGCCTGTAAGAATTGATGATCGGGAGGTGAAGACGTTAAGAGGAAAAGAGATTGCCTTGGTGAAAGTGGTCTGGTTGGGAGCTGCTGGCGAAAGCTTGACGTGGGAACTGGAAAGCAAGATGCGAGAGTCTTACCCCGAGCTGTTTAATCGAGGTAATTTCGAGGTCGAAATTCTTTTAATTTTGGGGGAGTTGTAACACCCGTTCATTTTTAAATTAAATTATTTATGAATTGTTGGTGTGCCTTTATGTGGGAGTGTGTCTGAGAGCGTTGGTGCGTGTCCTTAAAGTATAGGAAATCATTTAATAAAATTTAGAGTTTAATAATAATATAATATAATTAATAATGATGATAATTTAATAATTAGTAGTAATTTTATTATTATTATTATTTTTATTATTATTATTATTATTTGTAATATTAGTGGATGGAATAAGGGAAATAGGGAAGTTATTAGAGAAGTTGTAGGGGAACAGAGGAAAAACACGATAAACTGCTCATAACCAAAATTAAGGAGAAAGGTTGAGGAGAAGGGAAAAAGGAAAAAGAACGTGATCGGGAGAAGTTGAGAACAGAGGAAAGTAACCACCGGAGAGGATTCAAGGTAGTTGCTGGAGAGTCACCGGAGAGCAGACCGGAACCGGGAAGGTTAGAGTTGTCCTCAATCCAAAGGTAAGGGTGGGGTTCAATTCTATAACTATGGGTATGATCAATTTCATGAAGTGAATTGAATCATGGGGTTAGTTCCCGTAGGTTGAGAAATATTAAGGGTTAATGTTTGTTTGTGCCTGAATTAGTGTTTTATGGCATTAGTTCTATGTAATAATATTGGGAAACAACGCCGACACGTGCTAATTTCCCATTTGTTGAGAGGATTGTTATGGTGTCCTCATTTGATTATATTATGATGAAAGTTGTGGTTACATGATCCGTATGAAATTGTGATTCTTCGGTTATGGACAATTTGGTTGTAGGCTTAATGCCTTGTTGCATGGTTGTGGTGGTTGTGTTGTAGTCCATAATATATGCATCTTATAGCATATCATCCTGGTTGGCATGTATTGGTGTTGGTTGTGCCTTTATTGGCGGCCTTTAATGGAAATTAAATTGGTTTTAGAGTGCTGCTCCAAATTGGTACCACATGCATATGCATAGTTGAGTCGCATAGTGTCGCGTCGTTATGTGGTTGTAAGTGAAGATGGGTTGCTGAATTTTCTTGTTAATTGTTGTGAATATGAACGATAAGTTCCTGATATTGGTTGTCTATATTATTTGGAAAACTGCAAGAATATTAATTGCTGTGATATAATCCTGACATGACTTTTATCATGCCTTATGTTATAATTTTGATATGTCACCCTTTACATTGTATGTTACATCCGTTGGTGGTAATTTGAGGAGATGGAGTTGGGGTTTCAGGTGGTTCGTTTGTTGAAGCGTATTCTGGGTTTTCCGGATGCACACGATGGAGATTGTGAGGGAAAACAGGTTTCAGATGGGTTGTTTTTCTGTAGAAACGAAGGTGACGATGGTGGAATAACAATGGTGGGTCGTTTGAAGGTGGAGGATATGGTGTTGAATGTTTGAAGTTTGTCGGATGTTTTGCATTGTGTTATGAGTTTCGAAGTTTTGAAGTTTGTTTGAGGTTTTGTTCATGGAGTTTTGGTGTTCAGTAAATGGAGGTGGAAGTTAGATGGTGAAGATGAAGGTTGGGTTGAGTTTATGTTGGTGATTTGAGTGAGGTTGTGAGTTTTTGAAAGAGATTCATCAATGGTGAACTGATGAAGGACGAACAAGCGGCAGATTTCTGGGATTAGGGTTCTTGGGAGCAGCGGCGGTAGGGTTAGGGTTGGTTGGAGGAAGGAGGAAGTGAATAGTAACAATATATATAGGAAGATGACACGTGGCCTTGGCTTTCGTTAATGATAAAATGAAAACTTAAATGCTGATTACAAATCTGATGATGATTAAATGAGTTAATAAAATGCTGAAAACTGAATATTAACGTGCTGATAAAGCTGAATCAATTAAAGCTAACTTAAATTAAAGAAATAACTCTAATGACCTATACAATTAATTAACTTCTAATCTAAACACTTAATAAATCTGACTATTAATAATAAAATAAAAATTAATCCTATTAATTTCAAACTAAAAACAAAATCAATTTCAACTAATAAAAACTTAATAAAAATCCTATTCTAATTTCTATTTCCTATTTTCTATTTAAAAATAAAATAAATTAAACCATTTAAAATTCTAAATAAAACTAATTAATAATCTATTTTAAAAAAACAACTAAAAGGTTAAATTCTAGAAAATACCTAATAAAATCAAATTAAACTATATTCTAAAAATTAATAAAAAAATCTAACCAATACAATCTATATTAAAAAAACATCTATTCCTATTTAAAATATTTTCTACATAATTAAATATTAAACAAAAACTATTCTAAATAATTAAATAAGACAAAGATAGCAATAAAAATGCAAAATGCCATGGAAAAACGGGCGGACACCGAAATGCGCCAATATTATCAACACGAATTGAATTATCAAGAAGAGAGCGACTTTTCGCTCGATTTTGACACTGAACTTCTTGTTTGAATTGATTTGAATCGCCTGAAACGCGAGTAATGCGGCTAAAATCTTGATAAATTCAATCCGGCTGATAACACGGGCAAAATGCGACCTAAATGATATGCAGATGAAAACGAAACAAAATCCAGTCAAAGTCGGAAAACCGGTGGGCAAATTTTAGGGTGCAAAATATTGCAGGCAGTAATATTGGCAAGTACAGAATTGAATTGAACAAGAGTTATGTCTTGTGTCACATGTGCTTGAGCTAACACCTTCTGTAAAGATACCCTGTGAGCAGGAGAGTTCATCAAAAGAGACAAAATTGAGATCTTAGACAATTTCTGATGCAGCTAGTCAATGATCTTGTAATTGCTTTTCCGAATAATCCTCAGAAATTCAGCATCTTCTTCATTCGGCATCACTTCTTTGTCTTTGGCAGGAACGACAATGGTTGTTTCTTTTTTAGGAACCACAATTATTTTCGGCTGATAAATTCGACCATTGTGGGTCATCTTACAGGTCCAAACAATATTTGTTACACTCGCCTAATTACTCTTCACTTCTTTATTCGTAACAACCTTTCCCGACTCTTGATCGATCACAGTCACGTCGTACTTCCAAGGTACAACTTTAGTATCCTCAAAGTGGAACAGACTAGGCATTTGAATGATAATAGGTCTTGGTTGACCGGTTGTTGAAACAATAGGCTTAGAAATGTTTAAAATTGGCCTAGCAACATTGAAGATTGGATTCACCAAATTAGAGTCAGGTACATTTAACACATACATCTTTTCACTAGTCTTCGGTAGATTGAAAATGGGCTTAATCACCGATACCTATTCCTTCCTTACTTTATTGCCTACTTGTAAGAACCCATCATTGATCAACTTTTTAATATCACTTTGAACCACAAGACATCCTTTGAGGTCAACAACACATCTCTCACAATCTGAATGAACACTTTTGATCAGACTAGCCTCTACCAACTTTTCATGAAAAGATCGCAGCGAAATTTTGATTTCTGACACGTCAAGGCTTACATTCTCATCAGACGCGTCTTATACAACTTAGACTCCCTCATGGTTAGGCAGAGGACTACTCTTGACATTTGGTTGAACATCATTGAAAGATAAGATCTTTTTCTCCATTAATTCCCTAACGATGTGCTTCAGAGTAAGACAACCCTCTATGTCATGTCCAGCAGCACCCTCATGAAATAAATAATGAGCGTTTGGGTTGTAGTAAGGAGATGAAGTATCTGATGGTGCCCCTAATGGTCTCGTTGTTATTAGCCTTTATTGCACTAGAGATGGGTACAATTCAGTATATGTCGTCGGGGTTGGAGGAATGAGAGGCTTCCCACTGGTCTTCTGTTTTGAAAATTCTGTCTAGGAACTCGATCTCGAGGTTGTTATTGTTGGTAAGTCGGAGCATTGGGTGCTCGTTGATAGCTTTGTTGTTGTTGCACTAGTTGATAGATTGGTGCCTGCTGCACTGGATAATAAGTCAGAACCTGATTATTGAACGTGGGTGTGACAGCTGCCACATATGGTTGTTGGGCATACTACACAGGGTACATTGGTTACTAAACATAGCCTTATTGAGGTTGTTGATATTGTTAGTAAATTTTCTTCCAAGACTGGTTCCTTCTTCCTACTGATACAACATTTGTGTCTCCTTCCTTCTTCTTTTGAAAACTGCTACCAGACTTCTTGGCATTATTACTGCTTGAACTACCATAAGCGTTGGTCATTTTTCAATTCTTCATTCCCAATTCCATCCTTACACCTATAGCAACAATATCAGAAAAGTTGGTTCTCAAACTGCTGATCATCTTCTCATAAAATTATGGCATCACCGTGTCTACAAACCAATCAATCAGCTCTTTCTCAATTAGAGTAGGCTCTACCTGAGAGGAAGTCTCCCTCCATTGTTGTGCATATTATTTAAAGGACTCATAACCCTTCTGTGGCATGCTTACATGTTGCCTTATATCTAGAGCCAAATTCATATTGTATTTGTAATGCTTAACAAAAGCATCAGGCAAATCCTAAAAGTTGTGAATGCGGGACTGATCTAGGCTTAGATACGACTTGGTAGATGCCCCTTTCAAACTATCCTGGAAGCAGTGGATCATCAATGTATCATGTAGTCCATAATCAAGTGAGTATTTGGACAAGTTGCACTTGAGTATTGCTCAAAATTGGAAGTTTTAAACTTTGGAGGGATTACCAATCCAAACACTAGAAACATGTCTCTGGCGTTAGTACCAAAGATGTTGTTTCCTTCAATTTCTCTAACCTTCCTTCCAATAGTCTATACACTTTCCTTCAACCTTTCATGACATTCGTCCCCTTCCTCAGACATATTGGGAATCTCGTATACCTGTTGTTAGTTGTGAAAATAAGGACGTACTTGAGATTATACAGAAGCTAGAGTGTAATTTGGAATAGCTTGAGGAATTTCTGACCACAAAGGAATTGCTTTTTGAGTAGTTCGTTTTGTGAAAGTTGGAGGCGCAAAACCCTGAGATAATCTATAAGGTGTCATATTTGCTACATTATCTGTTGTTGATGTCGGTTCCACAGTTGCATTGATAACCTCAGAAACTACAGTGGTTTAAGGGTCCATCTTCGCTTTGATAACCTGCAGCACTTCCATTATCTTCCCACACTTCCCCGCAAGCCTTCTAGTTCATCATTGACCCTTTCCATTTCCACATTTTGTTCAGCCATTCTTTGACGAGCTCGGGCTCGGGTGTTGTACTGGTGTTGAGAATTCAGTGTGAACAGCTAGAGATGAGACAACGAGATGAGCCACAGAACAGAAAATGCACATGCAATGCTTATGAATGCTAATGAAAATGCAAAAACAAAACATTCAAGGAACCTAAAATTATACTTACAGACATCATAACAATGGAGGGTAAATGCAGAACAAAATAACATTTCCATAAATTAAAGACTGGGAGTTTTATAAAATGTTCATTAGACATTCAAATGCCAAAGTACAAATCTTAATACAAATCAAACATCAAAGTACAGAAACTAAAGGCCTAATCCTTCTGACGAGAGGATCCTTCATCTCTTTGGGCCTTCATCTTCCTTGCAAATTCCCCTTCTTCATTCTGATGGAGCAGTTTATGATGTTCTTCATTTTATTTAACTACCATGAGGTATTTGTCTCTCCAAGCCTTCTTCTCCCTTTCAGCTTTAACCAAAGCAGTCTTTAATTCCTCCACGGAGATGGGATCCTTTAGAGTCACAGGGATCGGTTCAAAATGAGTGTAGAACATCTTCAAAGCTATCTCTTTAGCCCATAACAAGTAAGATTCTGAGACAGAGCAATCAAGGTATCCCAAAGCAGTCATCCCCTTCGTATGAATATGACGCCAAGTATATACAATTTGAGCCTTGAGCTCTGGTTTTTCCCCGCTTCAAAGAAGAATCTCTTCAAAAAGATCAGATCGGGTTTGTTCTTCAATGGGTATCCAAGCTGACGGTGAGCTAGGATAGGGTTATAGCTGATACATCCTTTCGTATAAAGAAGAGGCACGTTTGGGAAATCTCTGGAGCTATAGATCATGATGACTTCTTCATACATGGGATCGTACAACCTGATGCTCAAGTGCTTGAGCGATAAAATCTTTTCTGTCCATGACAGTCCGTTCTTCACGTCCCAGAGCAATTCTAACCTTGGCAAGTGAGAAATAAACCACTTGTAAAGGAGTGTTTTACAACAAATGATCTAGCCTTCCCCATAATAGTTCTTCAGGTGGATGAAATAGTACGCGTCAGCCCACAGAGTGGGAATAGGATTCTTGATCAAGAAGATATTGATAGCGTTCTCGTTAACAAAATCTTCAACATCCGGGAACAGGAAGAGTCCATAAATTAATAACGCCAGGATGGCCTTAAAAGCTTCTGAATCCTCCATATCAGCGTAATACTGAGCTTTCTCAAACAAGAACATAGCTGGTAATCTAGAGAAACCTCCTTTGACAATCATATGAGCATGTACTTTTGTCAGCTCTAGATGCATACAATCATTAACAACCTTTTCACTTGGAGCACTTTCTCTTCTTGAAAATGGCTTAGAAGTGACACACAATCCCATCAAAGCAGAGTGTTCCTCCAATGTCGGCAACAGCTAGTAATCTGGAAATGTGAAGCAATGATAGATTGGATTGTAGAACTGCACATGCGCCACTAACATCTCTTCGTCCACTTGAAGTCTCAGCAATGGAAAAATACTCCCATACTTGTCTTTGAATGCCAACGGATCTTCCACTAGGCCTTCATGTTTCCTTGTATTTTCCAACTTTTGACTCTTGAATGTGTACCTTAGAGTTACTCTCTTTCTAGAATCCATTCTATAATGTCTGAAAAACAAATTTAGGTTCCTTGAATGGTTAGAAAAACATGAATGCAATGCGAATGCAATTGGTTTTAAGGAACTCAAGAGATAAATTGTAATGAGAAACACCTTTTGGAGTCAAAAACTTAAATCATTAATAATGGGAAAAGTTACACCTTTGAACTACAAAATAAGAAACTCAAAATACAAAAGAAGACCACTAGGCCCAATGGATCTCAAAAGATCCTATCTAAGAATGTCATATCCCATGCATCCTCTTGTTCCTCTTCAACTCGGTGTTTTCTAACGCAAGCTTGTCGACGATCCCTTTCCAAGCACCAGATGTAGGAGGAATGTTTGAATACTTATGAGTATTAGGAACCAGCTGCACGCTAGAGATAAATAAATTCTCTTGCGCTACATACCTCTCTACAACACGCCTCTCTAGAAACTCGATCAAGTCATCTTTCTTCTTTAACTGCTTCTTCATCTCCATATGTTCAGCATAGATGGTATTATACTTTCCTTCCCATGTATATCGTTCCAACTTCATCCTTGCCAACATTCTTGATATTCCTCCTTACACTCAATAGGAATGGTAGATGATGATGTAGCAACAGGTTGTGAAGGCTTCTCAAGGAGATATGGCATCTTAAGGTCACGAGCTCGAGATCGAACCCACTGAATGAAAGACTCAAAAGCTACACAATTCCTCTTCCCCAAATCATTCTTAGTCATCTTATGAATTGTCCCCCAAGCATGTAAAACTCTATCCTTGGTTTCTACACTGGCCTCCACATTAAGATAGAAGAAACTAGACAATAGGATGTTGTTAGGATTTTCCTTCATAGGGAACCCAAATTGAAGCCTCGCAAGAATAGGATTATAGTTAATTCCCCCTCGGACACCAAGGAGAGGTACGTTTAGAAATGAACTACAACTATCAATGATGACTCCTTTGTCGTAGGCTGGATCATACCAATGCACATCATTGTGAGTAAGAGACATATGTATTTAAGACTATCGAAGCTTATTTAGATTTTCTTTGAAGAGCTCGGTCTGAGGAATGTGTGAAATAAACCACTTGTAAAGTAGAGGAGCGTAACACAGGATGGTCCCACATCCCTTAAGGGTCCTATGATGAATAAAGTGATAAGTATCACCAAGTAGATTAGGTATAGGGTTCCCAATTAGAAAGATTCGAATGGCATTAACATCCACAAACAATTCAACATTAGAGAACACAACCAACCCATAGATAAGTAGTGGGAGGATTGCTTCGAAGGCGTCCAAACTATTTATCTTAGCTAAGAAGAAAGCTTTCTCTATCAAGAAATTAGAGGGAAAACCCTTAATTCCTCTCTTGGTAGTAAGGTTAGCTTTGACTTCGGACATCTCTAAGTGAATGGCATCAGCAATGTCCTTTGGTGATGGAATCTTCTCTAAACCACTGAAAGACTCCTTATCCAATACTGGCAGACCAACCCACTACAAATACTCCTCCAAAGTTGGGACGAGCTGATAGTCGGGAAAAGTAAAGCACTGATATAGGGGATCATAAAATTGCACAAGAGTGACGAGAACTCCCTCTTCTATATTGGTTTTGACAATACTTAACAGTCTTTCATGGTGCTTTTTGAAATCATCAGGAGATGACACCAAGGCTTCTAACTTTCTCAACTCTACCAAATCAAGTTTCTTGAAGTTGTACTTCTTAGTGTTTCTCGTCCCAAAATCCATGATACCTATGATTTTTGCAAAGAAAAAGATAACTGAGTTCCTTGAAACCAAATGAGAGAGCATGAATGTATGAATAGATGTAATGCAAAAACACACATATACACATGTTCACATACTCACAGCTATACATGCAAACAAACAAAGGGCCTAGGTTTGGAGATCACGAGCATGGAGCTGTGGTCTAACCCACCCCAAAAGGTATGTATTATGGGTATGTTCTTGCACAACGGGTTCTACAAAGTTCCCAGAGTCATCAATAAATCTTTCAGATACTATTAGCTTACGCAACTACTCATACAGGTCAATGATATTCTCAAGGTAAACTCGTCTGATTATAGTATCACATGAGAACCACCACATGTTTGTATCTGTATGATCGCTGCATTATGTCCTAAAAAAATTTAGAGAGGTGAAGGGTAACTAAAGTTCCTCAGCTTCACGGACTCTCAGGTTGGAAAATGTGATGCCAATATAACTGCTTGCATCAAACATCAGTAATCCCAAAGGGGCCTCCACTGAGCATGGTTATCATATGCTAGACATATTAGGACTACTCCCAACAGCTAACTATTGATTATACAACAATCTTATCATAGGTGTACTCTCAAGTCTGGGCCAGGACTTATCTC
Organism: Lathyrus sativus; assembly: GCA_963859935.3. NCBI lineage: Eukaryota > Viridiplantae > Streptophyta > Magnoliopsida > Fabales > Fabaceae > Lathyrus > Lathyrus sativus. The sequence continues at coordinate 96,899 of CAWUDS030003988.1, forward strand.
ACCATTAAAGGTAACAACCCTGCATACAAATATACAAGCAAGCAAGCATATAACAAGCACAAATACAAACAAGGTGGGCTTAACCCTGTTAGGGAGTGGTCCCCAGTGAAGTCGCCATTTCTGCTGCGGTGAGAATTAGATATCAAGCTATTGAATTAACATGAATCACAACTCATGAAGTTCACCGTCGAGCTTTGATTTATCCAAAGGAAAGGGTAAAGATTGAAGAAAACCCTAAGTGTGCTATGTAACAATAAAGCAAAGAGATATAAGGTTCGGGGGTTGGTTATACCTAGGAAATGTGTTAGCATCCTAAGTATCTGTAGTACTTTATAGGAACCTCTTGTAAGTATTTGTGTTATGATAAAGTTTGCTTGCTAACGAAAAGTTGATAAGATAAAGACCTAGAGTATATACAAAGTATGCTCGCCAAGACATTGCTTCTCGTGCCTACGTATCCTGACTAGGATGGAATCAAAGCATTTGTAGTTTACCTAACTAGGTGTGAGGATCTCTTTACCATGGTCAAGGTTCCAAGGGGAATAAGTGTTCATAACAATGACACTCATGCAGAGTTGACAAACTCTCTAAGTCTAAGTTGAAAGACCTAACTAAGGGGGGTTGACTTTAACAAAAGTTAAAAGGAAAGTGAGTACACATGGAAATGGTACACACATTGAGTTAACAAACACTAAACTTAATTCTAAGTTACAAGACCAATTGGTTCTAACAAGACCAAAAGGAAGGGGATAAGTACTCATGACAAAGGCACTAAAGGAGGGTTGACAAACCCTAAACCTAAAACTAGGTTAAGATGACAATGGCTCTAAAAAGGCCAAAGGTAGAGGCTATAACAAGGCCTAAAGGATGAATCTAACAAGGTCAAGAGGGAGGTAGGAAAGCAATATGAACTATCCTAAAGTATGACTAACAAATCAACAAGTGAACTTTCCTTTGGAATGAGGGACATGGAACTTGTAAAAACAGGAAGCCATAAGATAAAGCTCAAGAATAAATGATTACAATCATGGATGAAGTAGCATAAAGCACATACAAATGGGAATGATCAACTCAAAATGTGAAAAAATGTCAAACATTATGACATGTCAAAAGTTTGTAAGCAAACAGGTGAAACACAAACATGCAAGAATAAGGAACCCTAATCAACATCAATAATCAAAGTATCAAATCCAAAGAGTTCAAATGAGACGACAATCTAATAATTACAGTAGCTACACCAATTCATGTTCAACGTGTTCAAATGATCAAGAAAAGGTCACAAACATATTAAACATACACCAAAACACAAGCATACTTGCTATACACTTACTCATACAAAGACAAGTGCAAAGAGATGGTTCAAAATGGAAGTTACAACTCAAGAACCAAACGGTAAGTAGCATAAACATCATATAAAACTAATATTTAACACCATGATGTCAAGAGAAACAAAAACAAGGTTCACATTAAGGCATGAACAAGACCGTATGCAAGAAACAAGTCAAACCAACCATGACAGGACTCAAGCAATTAAGACATACATATAAGATCAAATGGGAAAGCAAGAACACTTTGAACTCATGAAGTCAGAAGCTAACACATGATTTTCAAACCACACACAAACATATAATCATCAAGACATCCATTCAAAGAACAATGCCTAAAAACTAGGGCAAGACAAACACCACAACATACTTCATACTAACCCTAAGTTGATACATCAAACAAAAATAGCAAAATGGTCAAATTAAATCAAACTCAACTTTAGTTCTTGTCCAAATATCCAAGAATAGGTATGCATAAGATCAAAATAAGATTGGCATAAAAACTTCCTCAAAATCAAATAACAACCTCATGGTATCAAAGTAATCAAGGCTTGACAAAACCAAACTAAAAGTTAATCAAACAACAATTTTTATGGCCACCAAAAATATCCAAGACACCCTTAATCAAATGTAACAATATGTCAAAAAAATCATATTGAAAAAACTTATGGAAGTCACTCAAAAATAAAACCCTAAATCAAGGGTGTTTTGGGCAACACATAAAAATAAATGAATTAAATAAAATATGAGAATAAATGATAAAAGTAAATAAAAATCATGAAAAATAAGTCAAGACAATAAATATGACTAAAAGTAAATTTTGTAGAATTATTAAGTGTTTGGAAGAATATAAATTAAAATAAAATGTGAATGAAAAAAATAAAAATAAAATAAAAATAAAATAAAAATAAAAACATAGTGCATGGGGTGTAGTCAGCAAGAGACAGAGACAAAGAAAGCAGTTAGAACGCGCACGGGATTTAAAAAGGTGGGTTATGGAAAGCAATGAATCACTAAGCCCAGGATCAAATGAAAAAAAAACAAGAGCTAAAAAGGGGTCTGGGGCGAGGGGGATTCGAACCCTAGACCCAAGACACAAACGAGGTCGCTTCATACCACTGGGGTGGCTATACATCCATTGTATAAGCCACACAAAAATAATAATATACTAAATGTAAAAAAACTCGGCCATGTCAACGTAAGTGCCATCCACATCATCATCTCCTTCTTCGCTTTCTCTTCTCACTCGGCCCTCCCATGAAAACAACATTGCACCACCATTTTCTTCTCACCATATATTTTTCACCTCTCAACGAAACTTAAAAATATAAAGAACAAAAATGGAGCAATTTTCACCAAGAACCTAAACATGGCATTATCGTGACCTAACATTAAACATATAACCCATGAAAACTGGTCCAACTCAGTGGCACCGCAATAACACTATGGATGAAAACCTACATATCTTCACTGATTATAAGACATGTGTCGCTACTGCGAAAATCGGCGCCGGCTGAACAGAAGAGTCGCCACCGTGCGTTATTTATCCCACGGGAGGGAAAGGAAACGCTCAGAGTAAACCTCGCACAACACGGGAAAGGTATGGTCATCGCAACCAAAACCTGGATTCGGGAGTCGGTTACGCAAGGGGAAGGTATTAGCACCCCTCACGTCCATCGTACTCGATGGGATCCACGCTTGTTTTCGGGTATGGATTGTTATTCTATCTAAACTATAGGTCAAGGGTGAAAAAGAAAATAAAATGAAAATAAAAATGACTCGGCAAAGTATCGCACTTTATGCCTACGTATTCCCGTCTGGAACGAGAAATCAGAGTCAACGTAGTTCGCCTACCTACGGGAAAGGAGGGGAAGGTTGCTCGCTAGGATATCGCATCCTATGCCTACGTACTTTCATACATCATGAAAGATCAGAGCAAACGTAGTTCAGGCCACGTACGACACAAGTCTGTCTTGGTTGATTTTATTCCTTCTGAAAAAGGTTTCCTTGATTAACAGTCCCGGCGGACAAAAATGACGTCTTGATGAGTTCACATTCTTTTACGGAAGAAGTGTCTTTTATTGTGTTTGAAATCTTTATGTGTTTTTCTGTTTGTTTTGAGAAGAAGAGACAGAACTCTAACCTACGGTTGCGAGGGGGATCAAACTAACCTAATGTTATCATGCATGGGTTAAGACCTAGTGTCTATCATGCTCCTCTCTTGCACAGAGAGAAACAGAGATCCTACGGGATAGGCAGAAACAGAAACAATAACAGATATAATAAAGCAGTAAAATGCATGGATGCAACAGTACAAGCGAGGCAAGGGAGTCCCACTCAACCTCGAACCTAGAAAACAATAGGCAAAAGTGAACTGGATTCACTTTCAACCCAACAGGGTAAACAGCAAACAATACAGTTCAGAAAACCAATCAATACATCAGCAAATGAAATACAACAGCAAAAGAAACAGCATCAGCAGCTCTGAATCAACATCTAGCTTCAAGTAATCTCCAATCAGCTACAGGCTTCAACAAGCATCAATCTCCATCTTCATGGCCTTCAGGCAAGGGCTTTGATCCTCAGTCTCCTATCTGCAATGGCTTTTCTTCAAGCTCAAACCTCCAGGATGAGGGATTAGTCACAAGAGTGAGTTGGGTGTTAAGCAATCAGTTGACTACCAAAGGTGGTGAACAGACTGCTTCTAACACAAAAGACATTTTCTCTCAAGAGTTCTATCTTATAGACACTATCACCAAGCCTTCCAAAGGAAGGGGGTGAGTGTCTTAGAGAGACTCTGAATCATAGAGAAGAATGGATGCAGACAAGGCAATCCATGTTTGAGAAACAAACTTTCTAACCTAGAGCTCTGCCTAGCTCCTAAACCCTAGTCTCCTCAGCAGCTGCTAGCAAGAATCTTCTCTTCAACTCTGACAGTTGATCTTCAATCTCTGGATCTCCAATGGCTTCATCTTCTCAGGTCCTCAGCTTCCCCAGGGTCCCAGACAAACCCAATACCCAAGCAAGCAAGCAATAATCCCCAGAGGGCACACCACACCAGACAATCAGATACACAGACAGTAATAATAGCAGTAGGGGAATCCTAACTTTTCTCTAAGGGGATCTAATAGCTACCCATAGCCCTTATAGTCCCATAACTAATCTAATTAAATCCTAAGTCCTAAGGGAAATGAAATCAAACTTCTTAAGTTGTCACCTAAAACCCTAGTTTTGTTCATGATGTTCAAACCTATTTTAATCACCTAAAATTAACTTCTAAAAATGGGAACTAAAATATTTCTACAAGTTGAATATCTCATCTAAACAATATGAAAAGAATGACCAAAAAATATTAAAGCATGCGAGAGAACAAAAATCATTAAAATGATGCATGAAATGAATCTATTTAATATGACATTTATTTAGAAAATATGGAAAAAATATGAAATAAAAATAAAAATGAAATTTTATTTGATGAAAATTTTCTAGACATTTTAATGAAAATGATGTAAAAAGAATGAAGTGAAATGCATTTTTTATGGATTTATTATGAATTTATGAAATGAATGAAAAATTAAAATTAATTAAAAAAACAATTGGAATTAAATGAGAAGGAGGGGGTATGAATAGAAATTCGCTCCAGTTATAATCAGAGTGGGCCACATAGCCAGGGGGTGCGCATATCATTTTGAGTTAGGCCCAGAACACTCAGCAATTAGTGAAAAATAAAAAAAGACGCTGGGAGGTGAGAATAGCATCAGAATTACGTTGAAAATGCAATGGGCCTAATAGCTGGGGGTGGGGATAGCATAAAATCCTGAGGCCCGCCCGTTTCAATTAATGAAACGGTGCGTTTTGGCACCCAGGTCAATTCCCTCCAAACTCTGCTTCAAATCTCAGCCGTCCGATTACCCTTCCAGTCAAAGGTCCTACTCAAAATGGAAGGCCACGATTATCTCTTCTCCAATGCATCTGAAACTTAGGGTTTCACCTCCATGAACATCCATGCACGAACCAAACTTACACCTCTCTGTTCTCCATCTCCAGGCCACGAATCCACATGCTATAAACACGAAAATTATTCTAAACCTCTCCCTCTACAATCCTATGATCTCAATTCAGTCTGAAACTCCATATATCACTCAACCCGATGGCATCAAGTTCTGGTCACCATGGAATTACACTGATATGCATCATGATAGTTCTCCCTCAAACTTACACTAAGCTAACCTACAGCTAATGGTAATCAACCTGCGCTATCAAGCTACAATTATGATGCACTAACCTAGGAGATTTAAACTCTAACAGTTTGTGGCACCTGTTAACAACCATCACCAAATCATTCCAAATTCATCCTACTTGTTCTCCTAACCACCTAGATTGCATCTAAACTAACAACAACATGCCAAATTAACTAGATCGGGCTGTGTGAATGAAAACTCACCTGGTGTGAAATCTTGAGAACAGCTATGGAACTCGTGGATCTGAAGCTTCTAGGGTTTGGATCTTGATCAATCCTTGATGTACTTGATTCTGTATGCAATGTTGTGATGATTCTTGGCTTGAATTATGCTGTCCACTTGAATTTGTAGTTTTGATGTTCTTGAAAAAGGTGCTCGAAAATGAATCCTAATCACCAAAACTTTGTTTCAATTCTGATCTAGGATGAAGATTGAATAAGATTGAATTGATTTTGATGATGATTTTGTGAAGAAAATGAGGAATTGGAGTGAAACTTCAAAGAGAAAGAATGAGGGAATTTGTGAAATTCTTGGTGCAAATGAAGCCAACCCTTGATCAATGCACATTTCATGAATATATAGACCTCATATGAACATTCTAGATCCATCTTGCACATTCCCTTGCTTTCCAACTTTGATCCCTTTTGGTTATGTTTCTTCAATTACAAGTAACCAAAGATAACTTTCTTTTTTCCTTCTAAACTCAAAAAAGTGTTTGAACCATTGTTCTTACAATTGTTTTTCCATTCAAAATCATATATTGGAAGTCTCCATTTGGACTTGTAAATCTCCCAAACCATTTTCCATCTTGAATTTATTCACTTTATAAGCCTTTTTAGTTCATATTTTGACCAATTATTCAACTTCATGCTATGAGCTTCTCCAATAATTTGTGACCTTCTTTCTAGACTTAAACTCCCATTTGGAGCAAGTTTGATGTTGTAAGTTTTTCCATTTGAGGCCTCCTTGTATGAGTTTTGGACATAGGATAAAATGACCTGTAATTCACAAATGCCCAAAATACCCTTTGCTTGCCAAGACCATAAGTTGAGTTCTCCACATCATATGAAGGCATGCCATACCATTCTAGAAAGCTAAGACAATGAGGAACAATTCTTATGTTGACCAAGAATTCATTTGAAATCTCCTTGAGGGGCAAAACTAGCTTGGAAGTCAAGTCACTTTCACAGACAAAAATTCAGATACCTCAGATGACCTGTAACTTGCAAGGACCATAACTTGAGTTCTATAAATCTCCTTGATGTCTTCCACCACTCAAATTAAAGGTCTTGAGACCCTCTACAAGTTTCATGTTGGCCAAGAAGCCATTTGAAGCTAGCATTTTGACTTATCTTGCTTGGAAATTTGACCTAAACTAGGGGATTTTACAGAGAAACCCTAATTTAGTAACTCCTCTTCTCCTTGATTTCTCTTGAATTCTCCTTGTCATATCTCCATATCCTTGTTCATATGTCCAATGTTGATCCCCACATCTCTCCAATAGACTTGAATGCCCTCTTAAGTCAGTCAATTGACCTGGGGTTGACCTAGGGTTGACCCAGATGAAACCCTAGTTGACTGCCTTCAGTTATAGCTCTTGTGCTCTCCTCAATGACTTGTTTTCTTCTCCAAATGACTTTATAAGTCTCTCAAGATGTCTAGCTACTCTCCATGCCTTCAATTCACAGCTCACAATCCTCTGGTTGATCCTCAGATACCCTCAGCTAGGAGATGGACTCAAGGCTTGATCTGCTGAACTCTTTGCTTTCAAAATCTTTCCTGATGACTTGAATGAGATGGAATTGGGATAATAACCTCTTGATAGGCCTCTAGAGATGAAAATAATGATTGGTCCCCTGTTGAATGACTTGCTATGCTTATGCTATGCAGATGATTAGTCCATGTACATGACTCTATACGCAAATGCTAATGATAATGAAACATAAACCAAGGAATAAGGTTGGGCAAATTTTAGGGTGCAACAACATGTAATGGTACATATACCAAGTCATCAACATAATAAGCATCTTTATTTACATGAACAATAGAGGTAACATATAGATAAGGAGTTTGAGGGAAGAGGTATTACCCCTTGGAAAGAGGCCAAGGTTCCTTAAAATAGTCTTACAATAGTGGAAGATGATGTTGCTTAGTCTCCTTAGCCTCCAGAGAGTATGAATGGATGGGTACTTTGGTTGGACACTCCCTCTATCTTCAAACTTGAACCTTGATGTAAAATGAGGTTTAAAAATGTTGAATGATAATGGAGTTGTTACAACTCATGTTTTATGGTTGGGATATGCTCGAGTTGATGTTTAATGAAGGTTTATGGAACTTGTTTTGAGTTTAGATGAGTGGAAAAGGTTTATGGGTTAATTTTGGCAAAAACAAGTGGTTATGTGACTTTCTAGAAAATTGGGTTTCTTGGTGGTTGGTCTTTGAGTTTTTTCTTGTGAAATGATGCTTGTTATGTTTTAATTATATCTTCTTACACCTTGTAAGGTTTTTGAGATATCCAAGAAAAGATACATCCTTGGTCAAAAGTGAAAGTGACCTATGTGGGGCTGCATAAGTGCGGGAAGCCCAAGGCAATAGCTGCAGGTTTTTTGATCTTTCAAGTATGCATGTTAAACTCTTTTTGTTCCTTTTGTTGTTTTAAATGATGAGTGCCAAATATGGTATGTTTTAGGATTAAGAATGACAGGTTTGGTGCACAAGAAATAAGGCTTTGGGTGCTAAAATGGTTTGTCACGTTTTGAAAAAAACTCTGGCCATGGCCTGGGAAAACTTGGCAAGATGTAAACATGGTTGTAAACTCACTTTAGCACATGATAACTTCATGGATAATGACTCAATTAAAGAGGTTTTGAGCTTTCTGAAAAGGGGACATGTAGATGAACAACTTTATGTTTTAAGATTTTTTATTTTAGACTTGTATCATGATGTAAAATGGACATGAAAAGTGATCCAACAATCTGGCCTAGGACTTCGCACGCGTGGCCTGGTCATGACATGGGCAAACCTTGGCAACTCTTGAAACCCATGTTCATCACACCGTATCTTGAGTTGTAGAATTTCAATTTTGGAGTTATTTAGATTCTTATAAAGCTTAGATGGGGGAGACAACTTTTACGTTATAAACTTTTGGATTTGAAAATTGAAACTATCAAAAAGAGGGCTTGCAAGTTGAGCAAAAACATGACTTGAAGTGCCTTGGCAACTAAGGCAAGTTGCCCAACTTGTGCCCAAAATCAACAAACATTGTGATGCCATAATTTTTCACTCTTTGATCCAATTAAGGAGTTCTTTATATTCTTGGAAAGCTTAGATCAAAAATAATAAATTTCATGTTGGTTGAATTTTAGTTTAAGGTCAAGAAACCATGAGGCCTTGGTTGGAAGTCCTTGCAAAAATGCTACCCTAGGTTTTGCTCTACTTTGACCTCCACTTGAAAACATCATAACTTGAGTTCTAGGAAATATCTTGAGGAGTTCTTGGTGTAAGTGCTCTTGATTGGCTGCATTTTGTGGCAAAACTTTAGAGTGTGCATGTATGTCACACTGAATGTTAGGAAATACTTAATGATGTGTGTGCAGAGGAAGTTGACTAAGCTAAAAGCAAGTTAAACTAGATGTCATACCCAATGTTATGACATGGGTCGTATGACATCAAGCGCAGGTCTGCGCAGGTTTGTTTTTCTGGTAGCTATAAACTAGGAAACCCAATAGGAGCTCAAGCTTGATATCAGGAGACTTTCTAGAAGCCCTAGGAGATCTAAAAGATCCATGAATTAAGTGGCAAGTGTGCAGATCATTGAGAATAGGTTTGTTATGAATAAAACCTAATTTATGCACCAAGGCCCAAAAGGACTGACAGCTGCTATAAATATCAGAAGATGCAATCCTGAATAGCAGCTCTTGATAGAAGAATATAGAGTGCAGATTGCAGAGTCCTTGTAAGTGAAGAAGGCTAGTCTTCACGTGTGAATTCTGTCTAGGAATACTTGTACTCCAAGAAATTCTCTGGTGGATTATTTGCATTAGATAGGTAGGTTCTAGGTTGTGTCTCACTCAAAGCTGTGAAGCAAGAGGATGTGAGTTCCTTGATTTGAGCTGTGAAGCAAGATCAAGGTGTGTATGAAGTATCTCTTCATATTTAGTCTATAATTGTGAATTGTATATCACTGTGGTGATTGAGGGGGAGTGAATGGGTATACTCAGGTCTAGAGTGTCTCTAGGATGAATTGTCATTGGGTAGGTTTTAAGTGAGGAGTGCAAACTGTGTTATTTAACTCTGAATTAATTCTGCTAATAGTGAAGTTCCTCCCTGGCTTGGTAGCCCCCAGATGTAAGTGCTGCTGACACTGAACTGGGTAAACAATTGTTGTGTTATTTACTGCTTTTATTATTCCTGATTATTAGTTGTTAAGTAGTAGATGTCACAATGGATGTTATAACTTTGGGAATAACATCCATCGTGTACTTGCCAGAATTTTCAATTGTCTGAAGAGCCCGGAGCCTTCAGACATTCGCGGTACGAGACGGTTGAATACTAGTGAAACCCGAAATTTGCCAACTGCAGAACTAAACTGCGCTCCTGCTTGGGAACGACATTCATCAGCTGAATCTGACTGTTATAGTAACCCACTGATCTCGCGCGACCGTGCTGGGGATTGTCTTCATCGTTCTGAAAAGGATTCTGTCGTCACAGATTGCTTGCTTGCTTGTCCACGCTAGGACTCTGTCTATCATCAATACGAAGAAATCTCAACTAAAACCTGTCCACGTTAGGACTCCACTTGATGTTAACCCAGAAAAATCTCGGCAACTCCGCTGGGGATAATTCGTCTGCATTTCCATGAACTGAATCGTCCACGTTAGGAATAACCCTCTTCCACGTTAGGAGTAACACTTGTCCACGTTAGGAATCACATCGTCCACGTTAGGAGTAATTTATTCTGTATCTGTCCACGTCAGGACTACCCCTTTCATCTTTCCACGTCAGGAAGCAATCTTCTTTCCGCGTAAGGAGAACTATACCAATCTGTCCACGTAAGGACTCCAATACCACTTGCTATGTCCGCGTCAGGACTCCATTCTTTCCACGTAAGGAATACAACTTTTGGTTTTGAACTTGTCCACGTCAGGACTCAACTTTTCTTGCATCTGTCCACGCAAGGACCCCCAATTTCTCCGCGTAAGGAATAAACTTCTTCTTCCACAATAGGAATATCTTCTTTGATCTGTCCGCGTCAGGACTAAACTCTTCCACGTCAGGAATAATCCATTTCTTTCCACGTCAGGAATCAATCTCGATACGTCCGCGTGAGGACTCAATCTTTCCACGTAAGGAATAAACTCGTCTTTCCACGTAAGGAAACCATTTTTCTTCCACGTAAGGAATGCTCTTGATATGTCCACGTGAGGACTCTGATCTTTCCACGTAAGGAATACCAACTCTTTCTCGATTTGTCCGCGTCAGGACTACATTTTTCCACGTAAGGAATGCCATCTTAATATGTCCGCGTAAGGACTCCATACTTTCCACGTCAGGAATGCTGTCATTTCCACGTAAGGAATCCTCTTCTGATACGTCCGCGTAAGGACTACATCGTCCACGTTAGGACCCACTTCTTCATGTTAGGAATAGTAATTTCTTCGATTTGCCCACGTCAGGACGCTGATCTCGTCTTGATTTGTCCACGTTAGGACTCAGGCGTCTTCGACTCGCTGAGGAAATAAGACTTGTCCACGTAAGGACTCACACCCTGGTCTCACTGGGGAAATAACTTGTCCACGTCAGGACGCCAACACAAAGGGTAATCACTTTCGTCAACGTCATGACCTCCCACTCCACTAATTTCAAGGAACCGAATCTGCCCACGATAGGACTAACACACCTCACCAATCCAGGGAAATAAATCTGTCCACGTTAGGACGCTCATTTCTGAAGAAATCCCGTCAATCTAGGAATAAATTGTCCGCGTCAGGACTTGGTTCTCCACTGATCCTCACCCACAAACTTCTTAACACTGACGTGACAGCGACTTTGAGGCGAACTCTACTGGGGATGTCTGGAAACCAAACTATCGAACGCCTGCTCTGATAACCGGCGGTGGCCTCTGAAATTCTGATTCATGGGACCCGTTGAGGACAAACAAACTCTGCTTGGGGATAAGGAGACACTTATCCTGGCAACTCTGGTGGGGAAAATAAGAGACATCTGCCTAAACGACTCTGCTAGAGGCAAAGAGAATCTCATCATGCCGACTCTGTGGGGGAATACTGCCGAAACTGACATTATCATTGGATGTCTCATGCCGAAATCTTGACTGTTTAGTAATTCATTTGAGCGAGAGCTCTCTCCACCTGAACTGCTAGCGTACAGAAACTGCTTCAGCAAAATAAATGCTGGAAGGTGATGCCGACTCCGCCGGGAAATTGGGAACTCACCCCACACGTCTTGTTGAAGTAACCCCCTGCTGGGGAAAATAACTTTGCTGGGGAATAGCAGATGTGCATAGTTCGATCGGACTTTCTGCTGGAACGTGAACTGATATCACCAGTATCTCTGACAAAATAAATGACAGGACCCACCATCGACTCTGCCTGGGGGAGTCTTGATCTTCGAATTCCACTGGAAGGAATGAAAACACTTGCAAAGAGAATTCCTCTGGGGATGGCTGGATTCTCTTGGGGAAAATTAACTGACCCTGCTGGGAGAGAGTGCCTGACCCTGCGGGGAAAGATGAACTTGTCTGAATACAGCCTCACGATCTTGGAATCGCCAAACTCTGTTGAGGACGAATAACTTCTCTGGAGCACGTCCTTTGGATAAGCTACGGCTAGCTGGGGAATTCTATCCTTCTTCAGGAAGAACATGCATGACCTGCGTGGGGATCAAGTCTTTCGTTATCGCAACCTTCTGATCATCTTCTTCGTATGGTTATGAAACCTGCAACAACACAAACAAGACACGACAAGCTTGTGCAATCAAATCAATTCAGGTTAGTGACGTTACACTCAGTTAATTCAAAGCTTTAACAATTGTTGGCAAGGGCCATTGATGTTATACTCATGCTAGCTTCAGTTAAACTCAGGCGTTTTATCATGCACAAAAACAGTAAAGAACAGGCATCAAGTACTGAATAACACATTTTCATTGATCGGGCCCCTGAATGGGCGGAGTTTTTTTGTACACGGGATGTAACTCCTGAAAAGAGGAAGCTACGCAAAGCAAATACATAAGTATGCACAAGAAGCATAAATATTGACAAATTAAATTTTGTACACATGTCGGCAACTGGATGCAGATGAACACCACGAACTGATCCTCCCATGACTCGTCCGACTCTAATACTTTCCCGGTATCCCCACTTCTGAAGAGGTTGTATCCGATAACTGACTCCTCAAACATATTCTCCCGCATTGATGCTCATTGCAATATCAAATTCGGACCGCAGTCATTTGCTTTTCACATCCCTAACTTTTGCGTGAACCGCCCTTTACGGGTTTTCAGTTCACCGGGATACCCTTTTTTGCCGAAGCCGCCCAGTGTAGGTTTTCAACTTCGCGGGTGTACATTTTTCAATTTTATCCCTAATTTTTGCCCGAACCTTTTATTCTGTTTTTGGTTCGCCAGGATGCCCCATTTTTGCCTGGACTCTCTTTTTCTGTCCAGCGGGTCTATTTTAAGCAAAGTATTTTTTAACTGCGTCCGAATTCACAGGTGACGCAAAGTCTTCTCCGTCCATGGTGGACAACAACAATGCTCCTCCTGAAAAGACCTTACTGACAACGTATGGCCCTTCGTAGTTGGGGGTCCACTTGCCCCTGTGATCTGCTTGCGGCGGGAGAATCCTTTTCAGCACAAGGTCGCCCGTCTGAAAGCGTCGCGGAAGTATCTTCTTGTCGTACGCTTTCTTCATTCGTCTTTGGTACAAACGACCGTATGCCAGAGAAGCTAGCCTCTTCTCGTCCATCAAGCTCAGTTGGTTCAATCTATTCGTTACCCATTCTGCCTCGTCCAGCTGAACGTCTCGCAATACTCTCAGAGAAGGGATCTCAACTTCCAATGGTAATACCGCTTCCATTCCGTATACCAACGAGAACGGAGTTGCCCCGGTTGATGTGCGTACCGTCGTACGATAACCGTGCAAAGCGAAAGGTAGCATCTCGTGCCAATCCTTATAAGTCACCACCATTTTCTGGACTATCTTCTTGATATTCTTATTGGCCGCTTCGACAGCGCCATTCATCTTGGGTCGGTAAGGGGAGGAGTTGTGATGTTCGATCTTGAAATTCTGACAGAGCTCCTTCATCATTTTGTTGTTCAGATTAGAACCGTTATCCGTGATTATCCGCTCGGGAATCCCATATCGGCAAATGATATCCCTCTTGATGAATCTAGCCACCACTTGCTTCGTTACATTTGCGTAAGACGCCGCTTCTACCCACTTGGTGAAGTAATCGATTGCTACTAGAATGAACCGATGCCCATTAGAAGCCGTCGGCTCGATCTTTCCGATCATATCGATTCCCCACATCGAGAATGGCCATGGAGATGACATCACATTTAAAGGACTCGGAGGCACGTGTATCTTGTCAGCATATATTTGGCACTTGTGGCATTTTCTTGCAAACTTGAAACAATCAGTTTCCATCGTCAGCCAAAAATAACCTGCCCTCAGCAGCTTTCTCGTCATAGCATGCCCACCAGCATGCGTACCAAAGGCACCTTCGTGAATTTCCTCCATGAGAAGCTTTGCCTCTTTTTCGTCTACACAACGCAACAACACCAAATCGTGGTTTCTTCTGTACAAGACGCCATCCGGGTTCAAATAGAAATTACCCGCTAATCTCCTGAGAGTCTTCTGGTCTTGACTGGATGCCCCAGCCGGATACTCTTTGTTCTTCAGGAAATTAAGGATATCAAAATACCACGGTTTGTCATCAGACGCTTCATCAATAGCAAATACATAAGCCGGCCTGTCCAACCGAGAGATAGTAATTTGGGGAGCTTCGTTCCAGAAATTGACCTTGTACATGGAAGACAAGGTGGCAAGGGCGTCAGCCATTTGATTTTCTGCCCGCGGTACGTGATGCAATTCAACCTTGTCGAAGAAAGGCAACAATCTCCTTGCATAATTCATGTAGTGTATCAAATTGGGCTGCCGTGTCTCCCATTCCCCTTTGATCTGATTCACCACCAGAGCTGAGTCTCCGTATACGTCTAGATGTTTGATTCGCAAATCAATGGCTTCTTCAAGCCCCATTATACAAGCTTCGTATTCGGCCTCATTGTTGGTAACGGCAAAGGTCAATCGGGCAGTAAACGGGATGTGCGACCCGTGCGGCGTAGTGATAATTGCCCCTATTCCGCTACCGTAAGCATTCACAGCTCCATCAAATATCATCTTCCACTGGGACCCCGGCTCTGGTCCTTCGTCTGGCAACGGTTCTTCGCAATCCTTCATCTTGAGATACATGATATCCTCGTCAGGAAAATCAAATCTCATTGATTGGTATTCTTCAATAGGCTGCTCCGCCAGATACTCAGACAGCACACTCCCCTTTATCGCCTTTTGCGAGACGTATTGAATATCGTATTCAGTCAAGACCATCTGCCATCGGGCAATTCTACCTGACAACGCCTGCTTTTCGAATATATATTTGATTGGATCCATCTTCGAGATGAGCATGGTTGTATGATTCAGCATGTACTGCCTCAAACGCTTGGCGGCCCAGGCTAGCGCACAACAAGTTTTCTCCAGCATTGAGTACCGAGATTCACAGTCTGTAAATTTCTTACTCAAGTAATAGATCGCATGCTCTTTTCTCCCCGTCTCGTCGTGTTGACCGAGAACACAACCCATGCTTCCCTCAAGAACCGTCAAATACATTATCAAGGGTCTCCCTGCCACCGGGGGTATCAAAATAGGAGGCTCCTGCAGATACTTCTTTATTTTGTCGAACGCCTTTTGACAATTCTCGTTCCACGTTACAGCTTGATCTTTCTTTAACAACTTGAATAGTGGTTCACACGTGGCCGTTAGGTGAGATATGAACCGGGCAATGTAGTTCAATCTCCCTAAAAACCCGCGCACCTCTTTCTCTGTTTTAGGCGTCGGCATTTCTTGAATCGCTTTTATTTTAGCAGGATCGACCTCTATTCCTCTTTCGCTTACGATAAACCCCAGCAGTTTACCCGATCTCACCCCGAAGGTGCATTTATTAGGGTTCAGCCTCAGCCTGAACTTCCTAAGTCTTTTAAACAACTTCAGCAGATTCACCAGATGCTCTTCCTCCGTCTGGGATTTGGCAATCATATCGTCAACATAAACTTCGATCTCTTTATGCATCATGTCATGAAAGAGAGTCGTCATCGCACGCTGATATGTCGCCCCAGCATTTTTCAAACCAAAGGGCATCACTTTATAGCAAAATGTTCCCCAAGGCGTTATGAAAGTAGTCTTCTCCATATCCTCTGGCGCCATTTTAATTTGATTATAGCCTGAAAAGCCATCCATGAAGGAGAATACAGAGTACTGAGCGGTATTATCAACTAACACGTCAATATGAGGAAGTGGAAAATCGTCTTTTGGGCTTGCTTTATTCAAATCTCTATAATCCACGCACATTCGAACCTTGCCATCTTTCTTTGGCACTGGTACGATGTTGGCAACCCACGAGGGATACTTCGTCACAGCCAGGAAACCAGCGTCCCACTGTTTCTGAACCTCCTCTTTGATCTTCATTGCCATATCTGGTCGTGTTCTGCGAAGTTTTTGTTTGACAGGCGGGCAGTCTTCTTTCAGTGGCAGGCGATGCACAACCATATCTGTATCGAGCCCTGGCATATCTTGATACGACCAAGCAAATACATCATTGTACTCTCGAAGCATTTCAACCAGTTTTCGCTTGATATCACTCTGTAGTGCGGCTCCAATACGAATATTCTTCTCAACCCCTTCCGACCCCAAATTGATAATTTCAATAACCTCGTCGTGAGGCAGAATGGCTCTTTCCTCTTGTTTCACCAACCAAGACAGTTCTTCAGGAACGTCGCTATCTTCGACAACCTCTTCTTCGGTCTGGAATACCGGGTGCTCGAAGTCGGGACGAGTCATAGGTGGTTCAAGGATGTCATCTGAAAATGTTATCCTGCAAAAGAAAGGGTTAAGTGCTTCAAAATGCGTATAAAGCGAATAACCACATTGCCATTTTATTGAAAAATACAAAACAGGAAAGACAGGGATTACAGTATTTGCACATGAAAAAACGCCATTTATTTAATGATTAACGCGCAATGTTTATAACAACACAGCCCTAAGCAAATCCTGATGCCCCGGGCAAGACATCAGATTATTCAACAATTAATAAAGCAAAGCATTACTGTTTAAAAGTCACAGGAACAAGCTCCTGAATAGACCAGTTGCACAGTCCTTGTCCTGGCGTGCTTGGCTGAATCCAGGCATCCATATCACAGTCGCTGTCCCCTTCATCAGATTCTGAAGCAGCATTGACAGATTCATGGCATACTCCACTGGCAGAGATGGTGATTGACTTTCTGAAATGAGGGGCCCCCACGGAAGGAGTTGATGACGGTCGGTACCCCAGTCCGAACCGGTCCATTTTCACAGGAATGTCCAATACTTTGCCCCAGCCCTTGGCTTCTCCTGCTTCCACTAGCGCTTGAGCTTCTTTATACGATGAGACAGCTATCTCTGGCACTTTGCTCGGCCCGGGACTCTTACCTTTGATGCGCAAACCTTCGAATGCCTGGCATGGCGTCTCGTGGATCTCTCCGTCAACTTCCACATATTTAAACGAAGATAGATGGCTGACCAGGATGTCTTCTTCTCCGCACACGGTGACTACGCTGTCTCCGACCATATACTTTAACTTCTGATGCAGGGTAGACGTGACTGCCCCTGCCCCATGAATCCAGGGCCTTCCCAGCAAGCAGCTGTACGCAGGCTGTATATCCATGATATAAAACTCCGTTGCAAACACTTCCGGCCCCACTTGCAGAGGCAAGGTAATCGATCCGAAGACTGTTCTCCGCGTGCCGTCAAACGCTCTGACTACCAAATCGCTGGGTGTACACAAAATCCCTCGAACATCCAGCTTCATCATCGCCTTCTTGGGCAGCACATTCAAAGATGATCCGGTGTCAACCAATACGTGCGACATTGTCGACCCTCTGCACTCAACAGATACATGTAATGCCATATTATGGTCCCTTCCTTTCGGAGTCAAGTCAAAATCAGTAAAGCCCAGACTGTGGCCTGCATTCACGTGTGCTAATACTCCTTCTAGCTGATTTACGGAGACATCCTGGGGTACAAAAGAAGTGTCCAGGACTTTCAGCAAAGCATTCCTGTGGGCTTCCGAACACAACAGCAATGACAGGATAGATATTTTGGATGGCGTTTGCTGCAGATGCTCCACAATTTTATAATCACTTTTCCGAATCAAGCGCATGAATTCTTCTACATCCTTAGATGCTGCTTCTTTTTCATTTGCTTGTACCGGAACATTCTCAACCACTTTCCCTTTTCCTTTCGCTTGTCTTTCAGCCTCCACTTCAGGAGATATAAAGATCCTGCCACTTCTCGTCATGCCTCCTGAGCCAACAACATTATCCACAATCTCCGCTGACTGCTTGTTGACATCAATCTTAATCCCGTCACAATACACCTCTAGCCCATATGACCATGGGACTGCCCTCGTGTTCTCATACGGGATTGGCCCGGCTTTAGTTATGGTAATCGGTGGGCGCTGAGCTGGTGCTGCAATAGTGATCGTCTTCCGCGGAATCGTCACTGTGGCCACATCACTCTGATGATCCACTACTGCCCCTGCAGGCTCGTCAGTTGCTGTTCTGTCAAACTGCAATACGCCATCATCAATCAAGGCCTGGATGCCTTTCTTCAAATCCTCACACCCCCCAGATAGGGCCCAACAGTCTAAGCAGTACTCATTACATCCTGGGTAAACACCTCCCTGCAACAGTCGGCTCTTTATTTCGCTCAGCGGCGTCTTCAAATCCTCCACATTCATAATCAGATTCAACCCTTCCTCAGTCAGCACGGCGTTCGCCCCATGATTAGGCATGGGTTTCTGGACTATATTCGGAACTGCCGTTCCGAAGTTGATAGACTTGTTGTCCAAGAGATCCTGCACAACGTGCTTAAAAGCATGACAACCTTCTATATCGTGGCCCGGGGCCCCAGAATGAAACTCACAGTGCCTATTCGCATCATAGCCGAACGGGGGAGTTCCCGTTATCGGTGCCAGAGTTCTTTTCTCTACTAGATTCAATCCCAACAAGGTCTGCAATAAATCAGCATAGTTAGAGGGAGGCTTCTCAAATACTCTTCTCGGCTTGCCACCCTGGAATCTTCGCTGAGCTTGCTGTGCCCCCTGCTGAGGCTGCTGCTGCTGTGGCATTGGTTGCTGCTGAACCTGTTGTTGTTGCTGGATTGGTTGTTGCTGATAGGGGATTGTAACACTCGACACCTGCTGCGGCTGACGATATTGATTTCTTCCCCTGCCTCGGCCTCGGCCTCGGCCTCCAAATACAGCGCTAGCTTCGCCCTGACGGCGCCCACCATAAGCTTTCCTATTACTGCCAGATGCAGTTGATTCCTCGACTTGGAACTTTCCTTGCTTAATATTACGCTCAATCTTTTCCCCCATCAGAATCAGGTCTGAAAAACTGGCCAGAGACGTATGAAACAGCATATCATGAAACAGCCCGGTGAATGTGCAGACAAACATATCATTCATTTCTTTATCTTCCACAGGAGGACGTACCCTGGCAGCCATATCGCGCCACCTTTGCGCGTACTCTTTAAAACTCTCCCCCTTCTTCTGCGACAGCCCAGCCAACTGGACCCGATTGGGTGCCAGGTCGCTGTTATACTTGTAATGGGCTACGAACGCCTCTGCTAATTGCTTCCAAGTCTTGATATCAGTTGGCTCCAACCCCATGTACCACTCTAGGGAAGGGCCCGATAGACTATCCTGAAAGAAATGCATTAGCATTCTTTCATCAGTGGAGTATGCAGACATCTTTCTGTAATAAGCTCGCACATGCACCTTCGGACATGTGTCTCCTTTGTACTTATCGAACGCAGGCGCTTTGAATTTAATGGGCACCCTCAAGCCAGGTACCAAGCCCATAGTTGCCATGTCCAGACCCACAGCACTCTGATTTAAGACCCCCTTCATTTGCTCTTCCAGCATTCTAATCTTTTGGGAATCATCCATCGGCCCTTCAAAACCTCCTCCAGAGAAGGCGTCTTCCTGCTGATCCTCCTGCCACAGACCATTTCCAGCCCCGTACCCATCGTACGCATTATTACGTCCAGCTCTGATCTGGTTCATCCCGGGACCTCGGCCTCTGTTGCCGTACCCTTGAACACCTCCAGCAGGACCATAAGCCATAAATCCAGTACCATTTCCGTTTCCAAAGCCTCCGTAACCCTGATTGACCATACCATAACCATCTTGCCCAAAGCCTTGAGCATTAAAGCCATACTTGCCAGTGTTGTCAAATCCCTGATCATTGAATCCGAACCCAGTATTGACAAAGCCATTGCCTCCGAGATTATCTCCCAAATTGACATCACCCAGCCCAGCGTTGTGGACAGCAGTCTCATTCCCCACTCCGACGTTACCATTCACAGCAGCGGTAGCGTTGTTGACGTTAGCGGCAGGTATATTGACCACGGGCGGAGCCACTGGCGTGGGAGTGCCGTCTCCATGAGCAGTATCAACCCGGACAGACTGATGATCTTCGTTACCATGACCAGCGTTGCGAGCCAACAGAGGCTGGACCATGGCCTGCAAGTTCTCTTGCCCTTTTGCTATAGCCTCCATGGTCTGCATGAAGAGGGCGAGCTTTTCGCGCACATCCTGCATCTCGTTCTGAATCTGGTCCATGATTTTCCGACAGTTGGAGCGTGTAGAATAGCGGTGCGGATGTTGATCTGGAATCCTGTTAAGTACCTGGTACAGAGCAGGAGATAAGACACCATTCAAAGATTACCTGTAATGCAATATGAATATGAATGCAATGCAATGTGTCTGTGCATTAGGGAAGTTCATTCCCCCAGTTCTAGTGCGAAGGTGCCGGTGCAGTGACAGTGCTGACAGTAGGAATATCGGAGCTGAATCATAGAAAGCCTCATATATTGCAGGGAGAATCAATAAGCCCAGGGTACAATATCACCGAGAGTACAAAGAAGGCATGACCTCAACCAACAATCCTGGTGATGGTCAGCACTATGCAAATAAAGCATACAAGTTACTACATGAGATAATCAAATTCTCCCAAAAGTCTGATACTCTTCTATCAACTTCTTGGTCTCCGGATGGCTTGGTCGATCAAGCAGCCCTTCAACAAGCTGGTTTCTCCTCTTAAGGACACGGCGTACGTCTTCAGCAGTTTCTTCCCATGTTGCTTCTCCGAAGCAATCTTCTAGCTTTCGCTTCTGAGACACTGCTTCATCTCTGGATTGGATTGCCTTGTTCAGTGCATGCTGGACATTATACCGGTTCATCACTTCTTCCTCACACTTCTTGATGCTAGACTTCAACTTCTCTTCGAGGTCGGAGATTTGCTGCCTCATCTTATCTTCCCTCTTCTTGTTGTTGGTGAGTGTAGCATTCCAAGTCTTATTGCAAGAAGATATCTCTCGGTGTGCTGCGTCGAGCGCCTTCTTTTTGGCTTCCAGCATGTCATGGGAACTTCTGAACTCTTGCCCCAGACGTTCGCGCTTTTTCTTTTCCTCGGTCAACTCAGCTCCTAACCTGTTTACCAGCTCAATCTGTTGTTGGAAAGCATATACGGCCTTGTTTTTCTCGCTGCGTGTCTGGGCTAGCTCTTGCTCTAACCCTTCATTAATCTTCATCAAGGCTTCTTTCTCCTTCACAACCTGTTCATAGACTTCTCTAGAAACAGTAGTCGGCTCTGCTACCGGAACGGGAACAAGAATTGGCGCATCTGGAAACGGCATCTTCAACTGACTAGCCCTCTCCTGAATCCAAACTCTATAAGGTGCATAGGCCTGACAGTCATTCTTTCCTAACAGCGGCTTCCCTTTGCGGTTAATACGCGTCCAGGCATGTTGCAACTTGGCTAACAACTCCCCCTTCAAATCACCTGTGAAGTACAGAGATTCCTGTACTTCTTCTTCTTGAGGTGGATTCTTCAGCGCATATCCGAACTGGCGAATGAATAGAGAAGGGTTGTAATTGATACACCCTTTCCTTCCAATCAGTGGGACATTAGGGTACCCAGAACAACTGAAGATGAGCTCGGATCCCAACAAATCTCGATCAAACCACTCCATATCTTCCGACGATAGCCTCATCAGACGCTCTGGCCAAACAACTGGAACTGTAGTCTCTGCAGCAGATCCTCTCTTAGGAAGGTGACTCTCAAACCACATACTCAACAAGGGCACACACAGATGAACATTCTTCCCTCTGCCCCTCTCATTCTTGTAATGTAGTGAGTGGTAGAGATCTCCGAGTAAGGTAGGTACAGGATTACCAGCGGCAAACAAGTAGAAAGCATCAAAGTCCACAAAGTCCGGTATATTGGGGAACAGTACTATGCCATAAATGCACAAGGCCAACACAGCATTGAAAGCAACCCAGCACCCGCTCTTGGCATACTCTTGGGCTTTACCAACTAAGAACTGAAATGAGAAGCCTGGAACTCCCCGGGAAACAGTAGTCACCAGTTCAGAAGCATCAATATGCAAGGCTTTTGCCAAATCCTCCGGCTTGGGCTTGGCGTCATAATGAATGAATGGAACCTGGTTCTGCACGGGCAGCTCAACATACTCAGCGTATTCCTCCAGGGTTGGTCCCATAATAAAGTCAGAGAACATAAAGCACCTCAAAGCAGGGTCGTAGAATTGCATTAAAGCGTACAGCCCATCTAACTCTACCTCTGTAGGTTTGCACACCAATCTCAATAATCTACCATAGCTCATCCGGAAACTCCTACGAACACCCTCATCAGCAAGAGAGATCAACCCCAGTAAAGGAACAATATCAGGAGTAGGCAATTTGTAAGCAACTGTTCTCCTTAAGCTAGTCATGATCACAGCTCAGAAGTCTGGGCACTAGAACTAGGGAAATGCAAATGCACCTGCAGCACAGACACACGTTAGTGAAATGGCAAATGGTAATGGATATGCAGTGATGCAATGCAAGTAACCTTCAACAGGGACCGAAGCTGCAGCTGAATAGCCTAAACCCAATCAAGAAAGGTCTCAGATAGACCATCCGGAAGTCATCAAACCCTGGTCTCAGATAGACCTGAAATAACACTCCAATACTGGTCTCTGACAGACCTCAAATCATAACTCCATTGGTCTCTGATAGACCTCAAATCACATCTATAACTGGTCTCTGACAGACCTCAGAACACATCTCCAAATGGTCTCTGACAGACCTCATAACACTCCATAAATAACCAGGATCTCTGATCAAGAAATAACCGGTATCTGAAGGTCTGGTTACCTGCATAACCCTGAATCCCCTCACAGGTGGGTGGCCCTATAACTGGCACAAGGTACGGCATCCTATGCGGTCGTCGGCGTCACAGACTTTCAGGGTTGATGATACGATTCCAGAAGGAGTGGCATCATCAAATCCTGAAGAGGCCTCACTCAGCCAACTTCCAAATGATCGGTCCCCAGAGTCGACAATCCAACTAACCAGCAACCCACGCCAACCAAAGGAAGGGGCAGGAGGCCAACCAGAGGAACCTCGTCTGAGTGTAGATTTCATGGGACACCAAAGCAAGCAAAGCAAGCGGGCGCCCACTAATTTCTACTCTAATTCTAGGTGCACTCAAGCCCAGGTCCGGCTTATCTCTCAATATCAGAACACCCGTCACACCCCAAATACAGCAACAATAATCAATATATAAAGCTGAAAATACTAGGTTAGAAATATAAAATAACTCCATACAAAATCCTCGACGGGAAAACAAGCGTTAGGATTGACTCTCTCAGGGGACGTTGGATCCCAAATGCATAAGAACTATCGCGGTCCTTAGCAGCCAGGGGACGTTGGATCCCCAGCAGAGTCGCCAGCTGTCGCTACTGCGAAAATCGGCGCCGGCTGAACAGAAGAGTCGCCACCGTGCGTTATTTATCCCACGGGAGGGAAAGGAAACGCTCAGAGTAAACCACGCACAACACGGGAAAGGTATGGTCATCGCAACCAAAACCCTGGATTCGGGAGTCGGTTACGCAAGGGGAAGGTATTAGCACCCCTCACGTCCATCGTACTCGATGGATCCACGCTTGTTTTCGGGTATGGATTGTTATTCTATCTAAACTATAGGTCAAGGGTGAAAAAGAAAATAAAATGAAAATAAAAATGACTCGGCAAAGTATCGCACTTTATGCCTACGTATTCCCGTCTGGAACGAGAAATCAGAGTCAACGTAGTTCGCCTACCTACGGGAAAGGAGGGGAAGGTTGCTCGCTAGGATATCGCATCCTATGCCTACGTACTTTTATACATCATGAAAGATCAGAGGCAAACGTAGTTCAGGCCACGTACGACACAAGTCTGTCTTGGTTGATTTTATTCCTTCTGAAAAAGGTTTCCTTGATTAACAGTCCCGGCGGACAAAATGACGTCTTGATGAGTTCACATTCTTTTACGGAAGAAGTGTCTTTTATTGTGTTTGAAATCTTTATGTGTTTTTCTGTTTGTTTTGAGAAGAAGAGACAGAACTCTAACCTACGGTTGCGAGGGGGATCAAACTAACCTAATGTTATCATGCATGGGTTAAGACCTAGTGTCTATCATGCTCCTCTCTTGCACAGAGAGAAACAGAGATCCTACGGGATAGGCAGAAACAGAAACAATAACAGATATAATAAAGCAGTAAAATGCATGGATGCAACAGTACAAGCGAGGCAAGGGAGTCCCACTCAACCTCGAACCTAGAAAACAATAGGCAAAAGTGAACTGGATTCACTTTCAACCCAACAGGGTAAACAGCAAACAATACAGTTCAGAAAACCAATCAATACATCAGCAAATGAAATACAACAGCAAAAGAAACATAGCATCAGCAGCTCTGAATCAACATCTAGCTTCAAGTAATCTCCAATCAGCTACAGGCTTCAACAAGCATCAATCTCCATCTTCATGGCCCTTCAGGCAAGGGCTTTGATCCTCAGTCTCCTATCTGCAATGGCTTTTCTTCAAGCTCAAACCTCCAGGATG